>ML663562.1:36100448-36285502 GCA_007570785.1 Antilocapra americana | reverse complement strand
TGTGTGTGTGTGTGTGTGTGTGTGTGTGTGTGTGTGTGTGTGTGTGTATTCTTTATCCATTCATCTGTCAATGGACATCTAGGTTGTTTTCATGTCCTAGCTATTGTAAATAGTGCTGCTATGAACACTGGGGTACATGTGTCTTTTAGAATTGTGGTTTTCTCAGCTATATGCCCAGTAGTCGGGTTGCTGGGTCATATGGTAGTTTTAGTCCTAGTTTCTGTTCCCCATTTGTTGTTCAGTCACTAAGTCATGCCCAATTCTTTGCTATCCCACGGACTGAAGCACGCCAGCCTTCTCTGTCCTTCACCATCTCCTGGAGTTTGCTCAAACTCATGTCCATTGAGTCAGTGATGCTATCTAACCATCGCATCCTCTGCTGCCCCCTTCTCCTTTTGCCTTCAGTCTTTCCCAGCATCGGGGCCTTTTCCAGTGAGTCAACTCTTCACATCAGGTGGCCAAAGTTTTGGTGAAAAGTCAACCCTGAATATTCATTGGCAAGACTAATGCTGAAGCTCCAGTGCTTTGGCCACTGATCTCCTCCATAGTGGCTGTTATCAATTTACATTTCCACCAACAGTGCAAGAGGAGTTACTTTTAAAGCTTTTCTCCCCAAAATGATTTTTTTTGTTACCCTCCTTCATACCCAACTTTTAGGAGGAAGAGTTTATAAGGAAGTCCTTTTCCCACAGGATGGTGCTGCCACTTCTCTGTGCTCAATGGAGACCATCCTTGTTTTCCTTGAGTATCTCTGCCAGCAAGCATCTGGTGTTTGCTAATGTTCCAACCTAATAAACCTCAAGAACAGTATAGCCTTCAAAACAAAGTCCATTCTCCCAGAGAGGGGGGTGGAAAATTTGCAGAGATTATTGGTTTTCATTTACATCCTAATGTTTAAGGACAAGAGCCATAAACTGAAGAGCCAGAATTAGATAACATCACCTTAAAATACTGTATGAATGTCCTAAACATCCAAGTAGACATTTTGTGTTTTCCTCCAGCAGCTTTCTTGGCAGCAAATTAAAAAGGAAAGAAAAAAAAAAAGGCGACATGATTTAAGAAAACATTGTGGTGTTTGGTGATAATAACTTACATTTCTGTAATGCTTTCCAGCTTATAGAAGGCTTTCCCATTATTATTTTCTTTGAATTCTCACAAGTCCCAGAGGTCGGTAAGACAATACTGCATTATGGTTGGGGAAATGCTGCCTCCACCACTTACTTACCATGTGGCTATGTGGGGTATTTAAAGGCTCTAAGCTTATTTCCCTAAGTTTTAAAATGGGAGTTGAATAGCCCCTTCCTCTTAGCATTGCGGTACAGATTCTATGAGCCAATGCAGAAACAATGCCAGTGATACAGTAAGTGCTTAATAAATGGCAAGAGTTTTATATTCCTAGGTATAATAATCCTCACTTCACAGATGAGGAAACTCAAAATGACCATCGATTTGCTAAAGATCACACGGTTTGTAATTAGCAGACCCTGGAATGCCGCTCAGATTCTTCCACTCTCACCCTCAGTCCTGTGTGCTCTGCTGAGATGCAGATGAGATGTGTCATCAAGGCTGTTCTGATGCTCCCGCCTGCAAAATACCCCCCAAGAATGATCCACTTGGCCGGTTTCTCTGATGCACTCATCTTTTCTATGTCTGCTTTTGTGTTCGCAGAATATCATCAAGAAGGTGATCGGGCAGAAGTTTGTGTACAAATTTGTCTCTTTCCCGGAGATACTGAAAATGGACCCTCACGCGGTGGAGATCAGCCGGGAGAGCCTCTTGCTGCAGGACGGCGAGTGCAAGGCGCCCCCTGAGGGCCGTGAGGCACACAGACACGGCCTGTCTGCCCTCAAGAGCGCCAGCCGCAACGAGTACATCCACTCGGGCCTGTACTCGTCCTTCACCATCAACTCCCTGCAGAACCCGCCCGAGCCCCTCAAGGCCATCAAGACAGAGAAGCTGGAGGAGCAGCTGGAAGACAGCCCCCCCGCGGAAGAAGTCAGGACTGTCATCAGGTTTGTGACCAACAAAACCGATAAGCACGTAAGCCGGCCCGTGGTGTCCCTGCCCTCCACATCGGAGGCCTTCCTGGCCTCCTCCGTGTCCGCCAAGATCTCCTCCTTAATGTTGCCGAACGCGGCTAGCATCTCGTCCGCCTCGCCCTCCTCGTCTCGGTCCCCGTCACTGTCCCCCAACTCGCCCCTCCCTGCCGAGCACAGGAGCCTCTTCCTGGAGGCCGCCTGCCACGACTCGGATTCTCTGGAGCCCCTGAACCTGTCGTCCGGCTCCAAGACCAGGTCTCCATCGCTCCCCCCAAAGGCCAAAAAGCCCAAAGGCTTGGAAATCTCCGCGCCCCCACTGGTGCTTTCTGGCACCGACATCGGCTCCATCGCCCTCAACAGCCCGGCCCTCCCCTCGGGATCCCTCACCCCAGCCTTCTTCACTGCCCAGGTAAGAGCTGTAGAGTCCCGTCATCCTGGCTGCACACAGACTCATTGGATTAGGGAAAAGCGGGGGAGAGAGGCAACTTCTGTCTTCCCCTCAGAGGATCATCCTTGGGCCCCTGTAGCAAGGTCACTGTGCATCGTGCAGGGAAATCACACCTAGACAGAAGTGTACACAAGAGGGATAGGCTATGGTGGGACACTTGATTGGGTTCTTTTAGGAGCCTAAAGCGATGTAAGATGGAATATGCACATGGGCCATCAAAGCAGGTCCAAACAGTGATTTCCGAGGGCAAGTTGAGCACTGACAGTGTTAATCCCTCAGTCCTGTCCAACTCTTTGAGACCCCATGGACTGTAGCCTACCAGGCTCCTCTGTCCATGGACTTCTCCAGGCAAGAAGACTGGAGTGGGTAGCCATTCCCTTCTCCAGGGGAATCTTCCTGGCCTAGGGATTGAACCTGGGTCTCTTACATTGAAAGTAGATCCTTTACCCTCTGAGCCACTACACTTTTAAGGCGTTGAGCAGGCCAATGACATTTCAGAAGGCACTTGGGTTTTATGAAAATTTTATGGCAGAATCCTCTTTGGAGGGCACCTGATAAGTAGCCATTTGTTTTCTGTTAATAAGAAAGTACATGCTAACCAATACGGCCATTGCGATTATCACTGGGGAGCTGGGCTGTCCTGTAGTCCCTAAAAAGCAATGCAGAGGCCACACCAAATGATGAGAAAGATATGCTTCGGTAAAAACAGTGCTGGTCTGAGAGAGCCCAGGTCCCTGGCACAGGGGAGGGGAAAGCAAACATGCGGAGCAACAAGTCTTCAGTGTCATTAACTCCACCACGAAGGCAGCCTCTTCCTCTAAATACACTATTCAGATACTCACTCTTGTCCAGCTGGCAAAGGCAGGGCAGGTACTGGTAAACCTATTTCTGCTTCCCCTGGAAACCTGGATGCATTTCCGTGGCAGAGGTTAAGTTCATTGGCTTCGGGGTCACAGGCCTGGATTCAGTTCCTGGCTGCACTGCTGGGTAGAAATGTGACCATGGGTACTTGCTCTCTGAGCCTGTTTCCACATTCGTGAGATGGATTGTGTGAGGATTAAATGGGATAATGGCCATGGGAAGAGAGGTGACTTGGTGGCACCAGGGTGGGGACGTGCTTGAAGCGGGTGGGAACTCTCCATCCCCACCGCCGTGGGTGTCCTTGCTGTCACCGCCGTTAGTGGCAGCACAGGTGAGCGCCTCAAGTGTCGGGCACCGTTGTAAACACCATCCACGCAGCCTCTCAGTTACTCACCATCACAGGCCCGTGAAGGAGATAATTGTCGTTGTCGTTTTTCCAGCAGAGGTCCAGTAACTCACCCAAGATCACCCAGCTAATAGGACTTGGAGGTTAAAACTTGAACCCGGTTAGCCTGCTCCAGTAAAATGCTCTCTCCACACGTGCTGCTGCCCAGCCTTCTCCAATCGTGAGATGTCCGTGGAGTCTGCTGGCAGCTGAAAGCAGCTCTTGGTCCTTTTCCTCTCTGGCTTCTCCAGAGTGACTGTCAGCATGGCTTATGAGCCTGTGGTGACAAGCATGCTGCCACGGAGGGGCGCGCCGAGGGCTTGGTGACAGGTCAGAATGAGCCCGTGTGCTCTAAGTGGGGCATTTCCTCACTCAGCACCACTGGCTGGGGACTAACGACCGCTAAGTAAATGGCTCAGAAACAGTAGCCTCCCACGTGGCTCAGAGATATAACCCAAGAAGCTGAGCCCTGAGTGGATCTGAGCATCTCCTGCCCAGCCTCCTGTTTCCAGCTGTGAGGTGGAGAGGTCTAGAGCCAGGCCCAGGCCAGCTCTGATTTCAGTCTGTGCTCTCTTGGGGAGTTCGTTATCACCATCTCTGAACACTTGCCAGCCCTGTAGCTGTGTCGGAGGAGAGTGGCTCAGGCTGGCCCTGTGGTTTTGGATCAGGACATGGGGAATGAAGGGAGGCTCCGTGCACTGTGGCTGAGGACGTGTGTAGCTGGGCCTGGGTGTGGGTGGGGGGACCTTGACACCTTAGCACTTTGCCACAGAAACTCCGCTTTCCCCTCTGGGGTGTGCTGTGTGCCGTGTTTACACCTGTGGGCACCTCCAATCAGTCTTTCTTCATGGGTAGCTTTTCAAGAGATAAAAGTGTGCTGTAATTACTTGATACCCTGAAAATGAAGTTCCCAAGAACTTGTATATATTCCAAGAAAGAATTACATTTTATTTATTCATGTATTCCACTAACAATCCCCAGTCAGTTTCAGCAAGAAGCATGGCAGGAAGAAGGGGTGGGATTAAGCATGTCTTGGCATGCTTAGGGTCATGTGGTTACAATTCCCTCCCAGGACCTTATTAAACCACAGAACTCCTGTAGGCCCAAATTCAGATTCGAAATTTCAACCTACAACATGATAGGCATGAAAAAATCATTCGCATTCTGCCAGTCCCCCAGCATTACAGCCTCCACTCCTGAGAACACTTATGGTACAGCCCCTGGGACCTGAATGAAAATGCCGTTGAGATTCCTCTTTATGAGCTTTTGAGAAACCACAATTACTAATGTAGTCAGACATGATGATCACCCAGAGGTGCCCCCAGCATGGACTATGTGTAACTGAAGAAAATGAGAATACAAAAGCCAGGTGGGTGCCAAGGAGTAAGGCAGTTGGAGCTTGGCCATCGAGGTCATATTGGTCTATTGCTAGAAAAGCCAGAATGTTCTCTCTGGTGGCATGAGTTACAGAAACTGAGATGGGAGGTAGGGGAGGAACTGGGATGAGACCCTCCTGGCTCCTGGCCAGGTATCATGGAAGCCTGAATGGTGCCAACTAGAACTTGTCATTTTCCGCATCATCTGCACCTGGGTGTCATCTGGCCCTCCTCCTTTCATTTGCCTCTCCTGTCTAGTCTCTCCCTCCTCTCTCATCAATGTAGTTAGTTCAGATGAGTGGCTCGTCACTCGTCCTTTTATTTATGCTAAGACCTCTGTTCATCTTCAGTGTGATGTCTAAGGTGTTGAACTCAGGTATGTGTGGGCACCAGGGCGTGAACTCATACCATCAGAGTCTGAGCATGCATGCCCCAGGCTGTTTTATTAGCAGTGGCTTTGGATCACCACTAATTGAGCAGAGGCAGGTTGATGAGGACTGAAATGCTAAAAGCTCCTTTCTGCATGTACTGATGATGGATATACAACCGTGAACCCAAATCATAAAGTGGGAATTGGGAGTAACATGGATGCGTGCGTGAGTGTAGACTGTGTCCTGGCTCAGTTCTGGGTGGTTTCTCAGTTTACTCTTTTTGCCATGACCACAAAAGGAAAAATGCATCCCCCATCCCACTCTGTAACACTGCCCTAGCCCAGCTTACAGCTTCCTCCGTCCTGGTCTTACAGGAGGATATCCTTTAGGAACTTGGCGGTAGAGGATGTTGCTAACAGACTTTTGTATGACTTGACTCTCCAGCTGAAGGTTCTTGCTTCTCCCCCAGCTCTGGGTGCCTAGGATGAACCAACCATGATAGCTGTTCCCCTCTTTACACCCTGGGATCCATCTTGTCTGTAGATCCTTCACAGATTGCTGACTCTTCCCCTGTTCTGACTTTCTCTGTTTTTTTCCTCTCTTACCATAGCTACCCTGAACCAATAGGGTAGTCCTCTCTGTCCTCTTCTCCTTCACTTCAGCACATTCAGCACTACACAAACTTCTGTTTATGACTCTACTTCTTTTTGAAAGTTGCTGAATACATGTTTTTATTTGAATTCAGACAACTCTAGGAGTTTCCAGGGGTTCATCATCACCTTTTGAGGATTTTTTAACCACAAAATGGCAATGTCATGGACTTCATTGGCATCCATGGGAGATTCAGGTTAGAGATGTTTGTTGCTACAACCTGCCCAACCATCAGCTAGGCTCCTGGAGATAGAGAGGTGAGCAACAAACAGTTCCTGCTCCCCTAAGGTTACAGGCTGGCTGGCCAGTAGGTAAAGAAACAGAACAATTAGTAATTTAGGGTGGTGTGAAATTATAGAAGGCCCAGGGAACTCACTGAGGAATTCTGAGGCCAGAAGTCCCATGAGTTTCATGGGAGAAAGGATTTTTTTTTAAATGGGAAAGTAAAAGCTGCTGAAGGTGTAAGTCAGGGAAACAAAGATTCTTATTAGAATCTATCAACAAGTAATTATTGAGCATTATTTGCACATCATAGGAAGGACAAGTGCCTACTTTCATGACCTTTTGTTGTTGGATCCAGCGATGCCAAGGTGTACACAGGCACAACAGCACAGCACAGAGAAGGACCTTAGGAGCAGGAGGAGGAACATGTAGTTCAATTCAGTGAACACAAACTGAGCACCTGTCATGTGTCACGGGCTTAGCTTGGAGCTGGGGACGCAAATGTGAATTAGGCAGCCCTTGTGAATTGGTAGGAAGCTCGTAACTTTTAGGTTGGTTAAATATAGTATCCTGGACACAATACATACACAAAAAAACTTTTAGGTGTAAAAGGAATACTAGGGAAGAAGGTATTCACTTTGCTGGGCATGGGAATGTTGTGGTCATAAAAATGTGCAACAGCTTTGTGCATTAGGGCAGCAGTTCAGTAAGAGGAGTGGATACATTCCAAAGGTAAAGGTGGTGGTGGAGGAGGAGCCTGTGTGACACGGTGAGAACTGTGGTCTAGAAATCACCCTGAAGTCACGGGCAAGGGAGGGGTGAGGCTGGAAGCAGTTAGGAGATGACTGTAAAGTTCAAGATAAAAAGACAGTGAGGACTATGGCTAAGACAGTGGCGTGAGGCCAAAGGAGATGGGTCTGACAGACACAGGTGATGGGTGTGGAGGTGTTAGGGGTGAGCAGAAGTTGAGTGTGAGTTTCATGGAAGGAAAGAAACTCATGGGGAAAGGTTCCAAGTCCAGTTTGGGCCATGTGGTGTTTGAGGAGCCTGGAGGACATTTGGGAAGAAACACCCAGCTGCAGTTGGAGCTAAGGAGAGAGCTTGAGGTGGTTACAGGATGGTTAAAAACCATAGAAATAGATGAGATCCTTTGGGGCATGGCTCTAGCCCAGGGGACCTCGGGCTGAGGGGTCACGGAGGTTTTGGAATGAGTGCTGAAGAACTAGTAGGTTGGAACTGTGTGGTAGTCGGGACCCATGGAGCAGAGTAGGGGCAGGGGTTCACATTCTAGGTTGCTATGGGCCTCCCTAGAATTTTGGCCAAGGGAAGTTGAACTTTTTTTTTTTTTTTGGCTGCACGGCATGCAGGATCTTAGTTCCCCGACCAGGGATTGAACTTTACCCCCTTTAGTGGAAGTGCAGTCATAACCAATGGACTGCCAGGAAGTCCTAGGTTGAACTCTTCTCTCCCCCTAAAATTGTGAACTGTGTCTTAAGGTGATTGATTCAGTGGCAGTGCTCAGAATAGATTGGAAGGGAGAGCCCAGAGACAGCTGGACTGTTTAGGTGGCAGTTGCCAAATGCCATCTAAGTTGATGGGGGCTTGGATGCTGCAAGACTGGAAATGTGGGGATAAACAGGAGAGTCAGTTCAAGGAAGGATCTCCAGGCCGCGCCCAGAGGTTGTGGCGAGGAAACTGGGAAGGCATCTGCATCTCAGTGCCTGGGATGCTGGGTTGTAGATGGGCTGTTTCTCTGGCACCTGATATATACTATATACTGTGTCAGTATTTGCTGAGTGGGTAGATATATGGTGGTACTGTTGACAGAAACGAAGTCATAAACACTGGATCTGGCAAGGTGGTGAGTTCATGCCATCTGGCTGAGGGGAAAACAGAAGTCTCTTTTCAGGAGGTGGAATTTTGGTGGTCAGAGGGCACTCAGAAGGGGCATGTCTGGACAACATTAGCTCACTCGGTTTAGCTAAGATGTGTGGGTTTTCTAAAAGACTCAGTATTCAATGAAGAACTGAGTGGGGAGGATGACTTGAGGTACTGACAGGAGGGTATTTCCCCTTGAAAATGAACACCTTGGGTCCAGGAGCATCTCCTTCCCTGCAAGTGACAGGGTCAGGAAGTTCCTGTCTGCCACTCACAAAACCCCATTTGCTAAGACATTCTTTAGTGAACGAAGAGGAAGCATGTATTTTGCTGGTAGCTTCTTTCTTTAGCCTCTGTCTAGGGCTCAAGGAGCTTGTGGAGAGAGGCTCTGAAAGCTCACGTGGTACCAGAGAGAACTCAAGCCAGGCTTTATAGAAATTTTCCTAAAAGAGTAACCAACTAGGTTTTCCCCTACGGCCATAGAGTCTTCAGCCAGAACAGGGACGGGAGGGAGAGGAGCGAATGAAGTCATTTTATGGTATTTATTTGCATATATTATAGAAGACATTTCAAATATACTAAATAGAAGAAACAGAAGGCTACTATATTCTGAGTACATCCTGTATCCCTTAGAAACAAATGTGCAAACATCTCCAATCCAGACATGGGAATGACATTTAGACTACGAAAATATATTCTCTACCTCATATTGCTCAGAAGGTTAAAAAGGAGTGATGTATATTTATGGCTGTTGATGAGAGAGAAAGCTGTTTTGTAGTTTCAAGGATTCACTGTCTCTTTAGAGCTGTGACTTTCACTGGTAGGTAAGCGAGGAGGCCCTGAACATTAAATGCTAATGTGGCATACTGTGGTTGGAACCTGGCTTGAGTGACTTGCAAATATTAGTTCTCAGATCAGATGAGCTACAGACCTGACACTAACACAACCGAGAGGAACCCCAAGGCACCGGCTGCCTGGGTTGGTTTGTCTGTTTCAGTTCTTTATACGGTTGAGGATTTCTCCCATGGCTGGGTTTTAATACAGTTAGTCAAATACACTTAATTACTGATAGCAGTCTTGATTCCTAATGCGCCAGCTTACACAGATCATTTACTCTTCCTGATGATCCTGTAATGTAAAACATGTAGGCATTTCTCGCCGTTTTACAGACTAGGAAACCAAGGCAGAGAGGGGTTACTGCCTAACTCAGAAGTAGTGGTTCTGAGGCTGGAACCCTAGTAGAGCCCATGCAGAACTGCCAAGTCTGAGCCGTTAGGCCAGATGGCCTGGCCTGTTTGTGAAACTGCCTTGGATTAGAACAAATGGGAAATGTACCCAAAATGTATATTTTGGGTAACCTCGTAGGTCATTCAATATGTAGGAAATGCTGTGGAACCAAAGACCCAAATTATTTGAGTTTTTTCAGCAGCTCCATTTTGAGAACCTTTGGATGTTTATCTCCTTTCTGCAGAACAGAGCAGACCTTTCCAGTTAGGTTTAAGCCAAATGTTCTGGATAATTAACAAAGCTACTGAGGCCAATTCTGGGGGGGGGGGGGACACTTTTGCATGCAGCATGATGCAATCTGAAATGCTGGCACCCTCACCACCCTTCTTCTTACACAGAGCACCTTATTGACATCATGAAACTACAAAGGGGCTCCTCCTAGTCCCTAAGATGCACAGCCACCCTGGACAAGGAGTTTGTCTCTGCTGAGAATAAAAGCTGGACAGGCTTACCGGTGGGGGTGGGTTGTTCCTTCTGCACTCTAGTGGCTTGAAGACCAGGACTCCTGCTGCGAGTATGCAAGCAAATGCCATCCTTGGCACTCTCCCAGGAAACCCAGCGTTTTGGCTTTACATCCTATCTGACAGGAATGGATTTTGTTTCCCTTTGAGCCATTCCTGGGGAGATGAATTCTCATCAGCTCCATGTCCAGAGTGAAATCTGGTAAACTCAGTTCAGAGCTTTTCATGAAGCTGCTACAGGGTATTTTAGCAGCAGATCCTCATATTTAAAGGGTTGTTGATAGGGAAAGTGAAGCTTGGGAGGCCCTTTAAAAATGTGTGTGTATAGCCCAAATAATGGATGTCCACTGTAGCAAAATTAATATAGAGAAGGAAAAATAGAGCCCTCTCACGGGATCCCATTTGCTTGTACATTGTCGTGTTCATGTGTTTTCACTCAAATGACGTCATGGACTGTAGCCCGCTAGGCTCCTCCGTTCATGGGATTCTCCAGGCAAGAATACTGGAGTGGGTTGCCATTTCCTCCTCCAAGGGATCTTCCCAACCCAGGGATCAAATCTGTGTCTCCTACATTGGCAGGTGGAGTATTTACTGCTAGTGCCACCAGTCTTGTTTAATGTGTGAGGGGGAGCAAATTCAAGAAAGAAGCTGGACAAAAGTTGTTACAAACTTGAGTTTTCTACTAGAATGGTTAAGAAGGTAACTTTTCCATTCTTTACAAATTGCTCATACAATTAGCACCGAAGGAAATTAAACTGCACAGCTCCGCGGAAATAACAATGTCAGATTTTCCTAAAATGATGAGGTTGGTTTGTGGCTGGTGCCCCTGGCCACACTGTTGACCACAGCAGGAACCGGCAGTACAGGTCTCAATCCTGTGTGTGCTTTCTTTCCCAGACACCGAATGGACTGCTTCTGACCCCGAGTCCACTGCTGTCCAGCATACATTTCTGGAGCAGCCTTAGTCCAGTTGCTCCACTGAGTCCTGCTCGGCTGCAAGGGCCAAGCACGCTGTTTCAGGTGAGCATTTAGAAATGAACTTGTACATGTGCAATTTCTAAGGGATGTGTTGCCTTGATAAATCCTGAAAGGTAACATTTTCACTAAATGTAGGGCAGAACTCACTGTGTAAGTTTCCAAAAGGAATTCATGTTAACGTGGCTGCAAAAGGCACCTTCAGAGACAGGTATTTTCATAGAGGTGGCGTGCACATGTCAGCTATCCATAAATGGAACAATAGGTTCTCCAACTGTTCCATTTATTTTCACTGACTATGAAAACTGGAAATTTATACGGAAAAAATTTTTACTTGTGTTTTATAAAATCTCGTTAAGACTTTAACATACTAACCATACAAAATAAAGATAAGAATCATAATAGCAAAGTTACCTGCATAATTCTATGAGTCAGAATCAAGTTTTCCTTGTTCCATAATAAAAAAAAAAGCAGCATCCAGGGATCTGATTAAAAATGAATTAAATCTCAGCTGTTCATCTTGTTAAACTCCCTGTACTAGGGTTCATCTTGTTAAACTCCCTGTACTAGGTAAGCACATAATTAGTCATCTCCATATAGAAACCTGCAGTAGCATCACTTGCTATCATGTGGAAATTGGTATTTCCTCTTGGAGACCCAAAGATTATGACTCACCGACCAAGATGTTACTGTCTGAACGTGTGAGTATAGAAAGGATCCTGGGACAGGAATGAGGCAAAACTGGATAATCCAAAGTGCACACACCTGTTCCTGATTCTGACCTTGTCTGTCTCGTTCACCCAGCCTCTGACCTCTGCCCCGTCGCCTGGCTGACCCCCAAGCTGTCGTTTTTTGGTTCTCATTGCATCTAGCACTAACCACTTTGTATTGCCTGTTCATCTGGCAATCTCCCCACTAAACAGTGGGCCCTCAAGAAGTCAGAACTGCATCTTGTTCGTGGTGGTGTGTGCCTGGCACCTAGCACACTGCTTCGTACACAGGATGTTCAGCAATTACCACTGACTGACTAAAGGAAGGGGTGCCTCAGAATTCACCGAGAGAAGCGATGTCTAAGAAAGTTAAGTGTTAATAAGATCACATCTCCAGTGCTTTTATTGTTGATTTTGTTTGTCAAGGTTAATGTTCACCTCTGTGCCAGGGGCTATACATGCTGGTATTTAGGGTCTCATTGGGAGAAGGGTAGAGCTAGAGAGGTTCTGGTTACTATCTTGCTTCTCTGGTTTCCTAGCAGGGATGAGGTAGGGTGTCATGATGTGACTATACTTGAGTTATCAGGTTTCTCCTCCTGGCCTTCCTTCTTGTTACAGGAAACTGAGATATGGTCATGCACAGCCAATGTGTTGATTGATTCTTAGCCATTTTAACTCAGGCAAAGAAACAAAAACTAGCAACAGCAAAAGGCAGTGAGCAAATGCAGAATTAGGCAAGTTTTAGATTGGTGATCTTTTGGTGGGGAAACTAAAGGACCTTATTTCCTGGAAGTCTCCAGATGGGAGCAGCAGAGAGTTCCTAAGTAGAGCGGACAGGATCGTGTGGTGCATAGTCAGTCAGCTCCACAGTGGGCAGTGGGGCCTGTAATCCTACCCTAACCCTGGAATCCAACACAAGGCCTCTCTAGGTTTCCTGAGCTATATGTGAATTATGAATGGACTCTCACTTCCCTCCTTGCTGAAAATCCTACCACCTGACTGTGCAGGGCTTGGTGACTCCCCAAGGAAGCCCTCCAGAACTACTGGTCCAGAATTCTTGGAGATTTCTAGCCCACTACTCCCAACAGTTAACAGTAGTTCATCTCCCCAGTGATTCTACACATTAAAAGGTATCAGGAGTTCTGGGAATTGGCCAAGATGCGTATCCCTTCAGTCACTACTGTAGACTGTGGTTCTGTACTGTAGACCAGTGGTTCTCAAGTTAACACATGGCAGAATCAGCCAGAGGGTGTGTTAAAATGCACCTGGCTGGGTCCCTCCCCCAGAGTCTCTAATTGGTAAGGTCTGGGGTGGGGCCTGATAATAACATTCTTTAATATGTTCCTAGAGATGCGGCTGTTCCAGAAATCCCACTCTGAGAACCACTGCTGACCAGTGGCTCCTGATTTACATTTAGAATTCTGCAAAAGAAAAGCTGCATTTAACAGCTACCTGCTCAGAACTGATTTCACAAACTGCGTCTGTCCTGTCTTCCTGGAGCCATTCAGAATACAACCCTGAATGGGAAAACAAACAGGCGTAGATGGCTGTTTGTTTTGTAGAGGGCCGTGGGCCCTCTTTGGGGCTGGGGTCTGTGAGACTAAAGAAAAATAACTTTGTACCTTTTAGAGTAATACTTCTCTTCCTATACATAAGAGGACTGAGCTGGTGAAAGCTGAAATTTGCAGTTTTGAAAATGGTTAAAATAACATGGCAAGAAGAATCTTTTTTAAATTAGACATTTCAAATGATCGAGTTTCAAATTTAGATTACTACCAACAGTACTGCTTTTTAAAGTAATGAAAGTAACTTTAAAAATAACAAGCCTTTTCCACATATGCTATGTGAATGTGTTGGAGAAGGGAAAAACATTAGACTTGGCCTATAATGATGCTGGCAAATTTCCTGTTATGATTAGAAAAATAGATCAGAATCCTTACGGTAACAGTTGTCAAGGCTGAGGAGGAGTTCTGGCACTGAGGGTCTCCTGCTATTATTAGTAAGTGATGGCAGATACTGAGAATTTCAAGGGAAGGAGAGTGGAGATATGAGCCTTTCTAGAAGAGGTATGCTTTGTAACTGAGACACAGAGAGAGATGCCAAAAGACACTGTACTAAATCTAAATGTACACCTCGGTTTACAAAGTGAGATGGGTTCCCAGTTGGACTGTTTAGCATTTCAAGCTTGTCTTTAGGATGTCTATTCCACTTTTGAAACAGATTTTGATCAAATTTGGAATATACCTAGTAGGTACAGATACAAGGTAATTTTCAACTGAGAAAGTTTTCCGTAATTTTTAACTCAACAAATCTAACTCAGAAAATACTTGTAAAGCTCTCAGGCGGGGACTGGGGGGGTATACAGCACGTGAATACCAGGTGTACACACAGTGCTCCAGGAACCCAATAGGAGTTGTTTTTTCCCAGCTGGGGCCTGGACAGAGGCCCCAAGGCAGAAGGGACGTCTGAGCTGGGAAGAAGGGACAAGATCACAGCAGAGTGAAGTACATGCTAAATGAATGGATATGCATCATTTGGATATGAAAACAGTCTGTTCTGGAAGGGACCTAGGTGATAGCTGGTTGGAAAAGCAGCAGTGGGGTCTTCTAAAGCTGGAGATAATGTAAGATCTCTATTTTAGAAAGGTTATCACTGGTATCATAGTGTGGAGAGAGGACAGAAGGCAGAAACAGTAAGGGGCAGGAATACATGAGATTTACACTACTCCAAATTCTGAGGGGAGAACCACCTTTTACATAAGAAGAGTGAAAAAGACATTCCGGAGGTAACATTGAGAGGATGACTTTTAAGTGGGTGTAAGGAGCAATTAGTGAAAAATCAAGAAGAGGCAAGGATTACTAAGTGATTAAAAGACTGGGAATGCTACTGATAACAGCTACAATTTTTTGAGGGCTACTGTATGTCAGACATTGTTCTAAAGCACTTTTCATGGCTCCTTATTTAACAGTCTCAATAGCTCTATTTGAAAAGATGGCCAATTTTACAAGAAAAAGAAAAAAGAAACTAAGGCCCAGAGATGTTACTCAGTTTGCCCAAGATCCCATGTTAACAAGTGGTAGAGCCCTGATTCTTGTTTAGTGTCGTGCTCCTTACCACCATTCTTACTGACTTTAGAGTGGGGAAGGGGTACTGGGGCTATCTAACTGACATCAAGAAATGTTTGTTGAACACAGTATAGAAGAAAGGAAAGCTGAGGACAAAAGTTGGGGAATGCAGTAATTTAAAGGGACTGTGTGTGGATGATGGGAGGGAAGGCGGGCAATAAAGAGGAGTATGAAACATGTCAGAAAAGTCAGGCTAATCAAGGGAAACTATCTTTTGAAAACACCAGTAAGATGAACAACAACAAAAATGAGAGAAGATGTAGATAAACTACAAGTATGAGAATTCAAAGTCTGCTCTTCTTCCAGTGTCTACTCTTCATCAATGGGAATAGTGTTAGGAGCACACCTTAAAGGATAAGCCAGATGTAAATAGATTTGATAACCCCAGATGAAATGGATAAAATTCTATATAATATTAAAATTCAAAGTGTCAGGAAAGAAAACCTTGATTATAACCATTATAGAAATAGTAATTAATTAATAGCACCACCCCCTTGCCACTGACATTAAAATAAGTTCGGCAGTTGGGTACACAAAGCACAGTATCTAGACTAAGAATTAAACTAGAAGTCAGCCCAAGAGATCACTCTGACTCATCTTGTCCTCAACAAGGAAAACTTAAGTTTTCAACAGTCATGTTTTAGGACGAGGTCTTTAAGTATTCTGTGTTCAGTTGGGAGTACGGCTGCTATACTTCAGACATGAAAGACATCAAAGCATATACTTCTGTCCCATCTTAGTTACCAACAAGACAAATTAACTATAAATTTTGGCACTTATGGGTTATCTATTTGGTTTAGTATTATCATTTTAACTAGAATATTTTAAAGATATTTTCTAAATCTCTTAAGATAAAAACATTCCTCATTTTTAACAGTTACTGAGAAACATCAGAAGTACTCTGGAAAACTGACAGCCAGTTTCAAAATACAATACGAGAAATTACTGATTCATATACAGAGTTTCCTGGCTTCCAAAATTGATTTTTCTTAATATGTAAAGCAAATGATCATTCTGATAGACTGGAATCTTCTAGAAACACTATTAGAAGATGCTTTAGCAATATATAAAGTATGTATTTTTTTCTAGTAGCCTCTGCACAGAAAATAATTTGGGATATTTTCTAAGCCTTAGGCTCTGCTGTACGTAACCTTGATTTCACTGTCATCTTCCAATTACTCATTTTGTGAAATAACTGGCAACATGGACTTTACTAGTGGCCCAGGCATTAAGAATCCGCCTGCCAGTGTGGGGAACATGGGTTCAATTCCTGGTCCGGGAAGATTCCACATGCCTTAGGGCAGATAAGCTCGTGCACCACAACTACTGAGACCTACACACTTAAAACCTGAGCTCTGCAGGAAGAGAAGCCACTGCAATGAGAAGCCCACACACTGCAACGAAGAATCAGAGGAGCCAAAAATAAATAAATAAAATTATTTAAAAAAATTGGCAACTGACCTCTATCAATCACAGAGGTGATGAGAGAACTGGTCCACTGTGGTCTGTCTAGGCATGTTAAAAACTCCGGTCTTCCCAATGGATTTGCAATAATTATTGTAAACATCTTTTGCTCCTACAGTTCCCAACACTGCTTAATGGCCACATGCCAGTGCCAATACCCAGTCTGGACAGAGCTGCTTCTCCAGTACTGCTTTCTTCAAACTCTCAGAAATCCTGATGACATCTGGCTACAATTTAAAGACTCATTAACTGATGAAACAAATTTGTCCCCATGGGCTAGTTTACCTGTGTCGTGAGAAGGATGTTGTGAAACCTGTCTGTTAATTTGGTTTGCACTTTTCATAACATGGATGGTCTAGATTTATGTTATCATTTTTAAAACTTTTTTATATTCAAGTATATATGAAAATCTGTTTTGCATTAAGTGAATTTTAATGTTTTTGTTTTTATATCTTCTTAGCTCTTAAGTGTTGAACACTGTTGACAGTGAAGAACTTTTCTAAATGGTTTTCAATGTAATAAGGATGTGAAGCTTTCTTCCTCTTTCATTCTGCATATGCTGAACTGTGCTTATATACACTATAACCAGCTGTGCCTTCCTTTGCATTTAGTTTATTGTAAATTATCTATATATATATTTTTAGTATTAAGAGAAAATGTTTGAAAGACAAAAATTAGTTTCAAACAACTCTCTAGTAGAATTTCATTATTTTTCACAAGTAGGCAATGTGAAAGCATTCATTACTTTTCTTTTTGGCTTTCAACTGTATCAGAATTGCCTTAGAACCTCTTTTGAACTGAAATTCAGTGAATATAATGTCCAAGTAATGTTTTTATAAAAAACAACTAAGCCATATTTAGACAATAAACTTTCATAAAAGAATGTTCTAAAGTGCATTTTTTGAAAAATGAACCTTGAAAGGCTAGCCTCCTGTTTATAATCTTTGAGACTCCTTCCACACAAAAGCCTGAGATGGAAAAACTACATCAAGTTCACTCAATCTATGCCCCTGGAATATTTCCTAGGTTAGCACATTCTTATTTTAAAAAGTAACATGGTTCTTTCCATTGAGAATCATACCTCTCCTGCTGCATTTATTGTATCTAAGTTAGGGTTTCTCTGAAACCCAGAAACTATAATTAGCATTTAAAAATCCTATGCTTTGGAAGATGTTCAGAGACTGGTGATGAATACATATAACAAAGACATTTTGTAATACCAGGTATCTTCATGTGTATGGGTAAAGCCTTGGTTGTGGAAATTGAGGTGTAGGATACACTGCTTTATGTATTACTGTTTATGGTGAGAATGAAGGACAATTGATAAAAAATACATAAAATTATTTAGGAACCTTATCATTGTGGAACTGATTATGTAACACTCTGCAGTACTAAGCAGTGAATCCTTTTGTGTAGCGTAGTTTAAAGCAGTGATAACAAACATTTTCTGTTCCTTCAAAAAAATCAGCAGGCACCAGTCTAAGGTGCCAATCTGTATATGAAGTAGTAAAGTTCTAATGTAAGATACAAGAACTGGAAGGTACCAGTGTGTTCGACTCAATAAGTTAATTACCATCCTTAACTATAACAGAAACCAATTTGAAATGTGGCTAAATAATTCACTGATCCAAATGAGGCATTAAATGGCAGTAAAAACAAAGGTTGTAAAAACAAACACTTGCGTTTTCTAAAATTTTGTTGTGACACTTTTTAATGCTTGAGATGTTCAACTGGAATTGAGATTTTTCAATTGGAATTTTATTTGGTGATGTAAGCCCTTATCTGGAGGAAAAATCCAAACACTCTTAATATGCATCTTTGAACATAAAGTAATGGGCCTGGTTCCACAATCCGCAAGGAGACACGACTGTCACTACCCACAGGCTAAGGCTAATTCTAAAATAAAAGAGCTAGTCCAAGGGACTGGTGTTTACCAAACATAAAATGTTAGAAGAGGCCTAAAGCTACTAAAGCTACATAACTCTTTGAAGGTAGAACAATGATTGGTGTTCAGCCCAGTTCTACTTCCTCATGCCTAGCTATGGGTAACTACTGGTCCAAAACTGCATGTTAGGTAGAAAAAACAAAAGAGCATTAAAAACAAAACAAAACAAAAAATTGTCAGATAAGAGCATACCTCAAATGCAAGATTCTTACAGAGAAACTAAGTCAATGTGCAAAAACCTCAACCTAGCATTCCCTTCCTCCAAATACTATGATTAACATACACTCTAGCTCCATTTATTAGAAATGGAAAAAATACAGTAATTTTTGATGCACCAAAAAACTTCACATAACACAAAGAGAGAACTGGAGGTGTTGAAGTATAATCCTTATTGCTCTGCCTCATTCTGTGTGTGTGTGTGTGTGTGTGTGTGTGTGTGTTGGGTTTGTCTTTTTTTTTTTAAACAATTATTTTAGTCAAAAAATAGGTTTCAAAGAACATAGTAACTTTGTTTTCCCTTTTTATATGTTTGCTTGATCAGTGTTAAAATGCTATGGTAAAGTTTATAGAACTATAACCTAACTGTTGGTCTCTTTGTACACATCTTTTCTATGACTGAAAATCTTCACTCAATTTTCATATATGTATCATTTTTACCGTTATATTATTTTTGTTCAATAAATACTTTGTGATAAAAGGTGTGAAGAGGCAAGTGGGTTGTATTACTTCCATTCACTTGGGATGGTTCAAATGCCACTATTCTATGGGTATAAGCTGGAAAAAGAATTGTTATTTAGCTTAAATACTGCGTATTGAAACACTATGTATATATAAATCTTATTTAAACAGATATTTAAGGAAACAAATATACTTATTGACACTGAGTTGGGTAGAAGGGAATGGATTTGAAAACTGGTCCTCTGATCACTTAAGTTTGAAGTTCTGTCATTCTGCACTGAGGTAAGGAGGTAATGAGGAGGACAAAACTAACCACTTATTCTTTTAGCTGCAATTAATATCAAGAAATTAAAGCCATCCCAAGTTCATGGATTAGAAACTTAATATTATTAAGCTCACAATTCTACTCAAAGTGATTCTACGGATTCAATAAATTCAGAACAATCCCAAAAATCTCATCCTAAAATGTATATGGAATTTCAAGGAACCTGGAATACACAGAACAATTTTGAGAAAGAAAAACAGAAGTGAAGGACTCACACTTCTTGACTGCAAAACTTAATAAAGCTACAATTAATTAAAACACCGTGGTACTGGCAGAAGGATAGAGATGTAGACTGAGAACAGAATTAAGAAGCCCGAAATAAACCCTTATTTCTATGGTCAACTGATTTTCAACAAGGGTGCCAAGGGGGAAAAGGACAGTTCTTTTAACAAACAAGCCTAGGAAAACTAGATATTCACATGCAAAAGAATGAGGTTGGCCCCTCACTTTACACCACAAACATTAATTCAAAACAGATCAAGTTCCTAAATGTAAGCCCTAAACTATAAAACTCTTAAAACAGGGGAAAATATTCATAATCTTGGAGTTAGCTACAGCAACTTAAATATGCAAGCAAGAGCAAAGGCAACACAAGAAAAAATAAACTGGACTTCATAAAAATCAAAAACTTTTGTTTATCAACAAGATACCATAAAGTAAGTGAGCACAACCCACAGAAGAAAATAATTACAAATCATATATGTCATAAGGTTCTAGACTATATAAAGATCTCCTACAACCCAACAAAAAAAAGACATACAACCAAACTTTTTAAAAGGCAAAGGACTTGAATATACATTTCTCTAAGGCAGATAATGGTCAGTAACACACGAAAAGGTGCTTAATACCCTCAAGTCCTTAGGGAAATCAAAATCACAATGAGACACCACTTCAAAGCTATTAGAATGAATATAATGGGAAAAAAGAAGCAAGGATGAGGAGAAATTGGACCTCATGCATTACTACTGAGAATGTAAAATGATGTGGGTACTGTAGAAAAGAGTCTGGTGGGTTCTGAAAAAGTTAAGGATTAAATTACCAACTGACCCAACAATTCCACTCCTGGTATATGAACCCAAAGAATTTGAAAACAAAGGCTCAAACAGTTGCTTGTATACCAGTGTTCATAGCAACATTATTCACAACAGCCAAAATGAAAACAAAAATTGTCTATCAACAGATGAATGGATAAGCAAATTATCCATATTTTGCTTGGATAAACAGATAAATGAATAAGCAAATGTTGTATAGTCATGCAACAATGTTACTCAGCCATGAAAACAAATGAAGTTCTGACACATGCTACAATATGGATGAACCTTGAAAACATTATGTTAAGTGAAATAAGCCAGAGACAAAAAAACAAGTGTGGTACGATTCCACTTACATGAAATATGTAGTTTTTGTCTATGAATTTGCTTTTTCTAGGTAAGAGGTTACCCAAAGGATGGGGGAAGGAGAAAACATGGTGGTGTGTGGGGGTGGAGATTATAATGGCTACAAAGTTTCTGTTGTTTGGAGCGATGAAAAGCCCTGGAAATAGACAGGTAACTGCTTTACAACACTATGAACATAATAATTAATGCCACTAAACTGTATGCTTACAAAGGGTAAATATGGTAAATTTTATGTTACATGTATTTTACCACAATTTTAAAAAATAGTAAACACACACACACAAACCACATGAGCTGTCTGAGGTCAAAAAGATTATAACACGTTAACAAGTAGGCTTTCGTAAGCTAATGAAGCCACTTCTATATAGGGTATGACATATTTAACACGTTAACATCATCATTTGGAAGGAAAACAAAAAAGGCATCCCCTCTTACCTTTAAGAACCTTGTCAGTTTAAGACGAACCATCTGTTCAAGGTTCACAATTTGAGCTTCAATTCTCTTCACTGCAAAGTTTTCAGAATCTGAATGATGCTCAAGTGTCAAAAAAAGAAAATCAAATTCCTTAATAAAATGAAGGAACATCCGTAGTTTTTCCTAGGAAGAGCAATTTTATATGACTGTTGAATACAATTCTTCACCTTTTTATATGCAAGAATGAAACATAAGGATAACTGTCAAATTTTCAACAAATCAAATACATAACCTATGAAATGAAAAATCTGACAATTACAAGTGCTATCCTATAAAATTACAGTAAAGGTTAGTAAATGAATGGCCAGCACAATTATAAATTAACTGCTACTGGCACAGAGAAACTTCATTATCTTGAGACACATAAAAGAAAACGGTCCCATTGTGCACAGTCTTCTTCCCCAAGAAAGAACCGTGACTCAACAAAACCACATCTTAACAACATGAAGATTTTGTTATTATAAATTTTGAAACAAAATGGAGAAATTTTCACATAATATTTATAACCTTCAAAGTACAATATTAATACATGTCTGTCAGAAATAACAGCAGTTTGTTAGGCTACAGAGTTTAACATAAAACCAATTTACAAATGTGAAAAGCAGTAGTGGTCCAATATTCACCATTACACATGAATCTGTTTCTTCCAGAAATTTTTTTTCAAAATTAAAACTTCAGTATCATGAAATATTAAAATAACACCCCAAACATGCCACAATCACTATTCACAAATAAAGTTAAAATGAAATATACAAAAATTCACTTAATACTGTTAAATAACAATAAACTACAAGATTTCCTGAACAGAAATGGTAGGACCCTGAATGTCTTACAGTGAATGTCAGGAAAATGAATTAAGTTATGACTCTTTTCATGATATATAAGCCCCAAATTTACATGACCATTTCAAAATACAGCAATTAAGATTTGCAGTTGGTAAGATGCACTAAACAAATTGTCCTTAAAAGTGAACACAAATGCTTAAAACACTGTTACCAACACCAAGGTGTATTTATGATGTTCAAAAAGATGCATAATTAAAACTGTAATATTTACTATCTCTGGTAAACAGATAATACCTAGAATGCTTTAAAACAATCTTCCAAGTTCTCATTTCTTTCATTTGTTATTTATCATGGCTCATTTCAAATACATATTCCAGCTTTCAGCTGATTCCAAGTGAATGCTATTAAAACACACATGTACACACATCTCTCAAATGAAATAAATTGTTCCCCAATGAAGAATCATCCATTCTAATAAAAGAATTGTATTTAAGACAAATAAACAAAACAAGATCTCTCATGTTTGACCAGACTTGTATGGTTTGTTTTAACTAAATTAAAGCACAATGTAAAATAGGTTAAGTGTATTAGTATACAAATATCCAATAATATGCAGTAAATATTTCTAAAATGAGGAAAGGTAAAAATAAATAATTTTGGTACTTTAATTTACTGGTATGTAATTCGAGATCCCCAAAAATGCCAGGTATTCACTTGCTTCAATCAACTTCTGCATCACATGCTTTCCTAAACATAATGTGCTTATTGATTTCTTAGCTACTCTATTTGCCAATGTTCAGTAAAAAATTATATAGCATGAACGTAAGAGTGTTCAAGTTGGCTCACTTATTTTACTGTTAAGCAAAGCTAAATTTACATTCCAGGAAACAATGCAGTTTAGTTTTAAAAACAAAAAATGCAGCAGTAAAACAATTTGTGAGGAGAAACAGATGCATTCACATATAATAAAGCCACTGCAACTTCTTCAGGCATCAACTGTTGTGTTAAATAAACAGACAGTAGTTATTTAGCAGCAATGATTCCGCAATAAATAATGCACTGTGTTTCTCAGTCCTGCACAAAAATTGCAGCTATAGTTACATCAACAGCTGTAACCTACTGGCTCTAATGGCAGAGAAGACCTTAAAACCAACTGTACAAAAAAATTGTCACACTGTGACAACAAATATAAAAACAATTTGTAGGTCTGAAATAAAAAGACTCCACTGTGAAGAGGACAGTGTAGACAAACGAAGATTCCAAGTCCACCAAAAGAAATAACTGCCTTCAGATCTGAGTCCTTGATTGATAAGAAAGGCTGGGGGCTGGGCTTGAAACCATGTTATCAGACTTAAAAGAGCATGCTCTGTCTTCTGTTCTTCCCATGTCCTAAAATATAAAGTCATTTTATGAGGCAGTTCAAGGTTCAGTTTTATCCCACATACAGTATTTGGTGACTCTATGAAGCTAATGTTCCCACCAGCAAAAGCTAATTCCATGGAAAAAGCAATCAGCTCTGTCTTAAAGGACCCTCTTGTTGATGGGGTCAGTCTACAGCTTCTATGCTTCGGAGTGATGAACCTGATGACTAGGGGAGCACAGATGTGTCTTCTGCCTCAGGTGCCAGGGATGGCGTGTCAGTAATCAAGCCAGGTCACTTGTAAGAGGTCTCTGTGCCATCTGCAGCTTTCAGGATCCCTGATTGGACTGAATCAGATTCTCTCTGAAGAATTACTGAGCTGCCCACATCACACAGAAAAGTGAGTATGTGCAATGCTAAACATACACCGCTGTGGAATGCACTGTACATTGGTTTTTTACATCAATAATTTTACTGATCAATTTATAAACCAAAAACTTGGTTCCACGCAAAATTTCATGATCGACATGTGAAATGGTTTATGACAAACACACCTGTCTCTGGATAAGAAGAATTTCGAAAACCAGGGTCCTTTTGCAACTGAATCTCTTTCAAACTGAATATTGATACACCTAAAATGCATAGACAAAAAATAGCAGATGAAAGCCTACGATTAGAGCATATATAATCCAACTAGAGACAAAATGTCTCAATTATATACTGAGTGAACGTGAAACACTGATAACTACATTTACAAGGTTAGAGCCACTGAAATATTTTCTCTTTTGTTCCAAGGTTTTGAGAAGAAAATCAAGCCAAATAATCTCCCCTCAGAACCTTTCTCCTCCAGTCGCTTTAAATCAGGCTGTGAAGTGTGTGTTTCTCTGAGGAGAATGTACACTGTTTATTTCTAGGGCTTACTGAGGTTGGGAGACCTCATCAAAATGTATTACTCGGTTTTATTCTATCCTTTATCCATTTGTCTTATGATGGCAGGGAAGGTCAAATCCTCAAACCAGCTTCAGAATTTTACAGAAAACAAGAAATAGGTTTATACACCTTTCCTGCAACTCAAACTTTAAAACTTGGTATTATTAGTAATAATGAAATGTAAACAGCATCTTAAAAAATACTTCTAATTCATCTTTCTGATTTCCATCTCTGCCACAGAGGTAGTCTTTCATTACAAAATATCCTTCAAGTTCTGAGTGAAAAGTCTTGAGCAGTCTTGATTCCAATTAGAAAACCACTGTCCAGTAAATGAGAATGGAAAATTAATGAAAACTTTTGGTAGCTCATTTCCAAAATATTCTCTTACTTCCCCACTCACCTTGCTCAGTTTTAAAGTAAAATATTGGGGTAATTTTTAAGAATGTTCTGAGTAAAATTAAACAGTTACCTCAGGCATGAGAAATCAGCTATTTTAATGACAATATGCTCACCTCTTTATGGGGATAGTTAAGTCAGAGTGAACACAGTAAAGGAAAACCATCGTCATGTCTTAAAAAGGAAATTTACTTTCATGAGAAAACTAATGCTTTGGCTGTGTTTCATTACAACTTGCTTGAAATCCATTTTTAACAACTCTGAATCAAAGTAATTCAGACTGGGCCTAATGACAATGTTTATCACTGGATGGCATTTTCCAGCTTAAGTCCAGTAAGACTAATGACCCACATATAAGTGGTACTGATTTCTTAAGAGTCATAGCAAAAGCTCAGTGTTAAAAGAAATAAATTAAAACAGGTAAATAAGACATACGCCTCCCTTCAAGGATTTCTGATCTAATTACAAAAAGACCAAAAACCAATAGTCCCTTCTTAAACTCCTAATTCACCCCAGTCTCCAAACCTGGATAAAAATAAAGGGGATGGGAGGACACACTCTAAAATTTCTCTTACTTTCAGGTAAAGCATGTATTCTTGGTCCCAGACTGCGAAAGTACACATGTTTCATGGCCTCTTCTGCTGAAACCCTTTTCTTAGATTCATACTGTGAAAAACCAAAAAAACTGCTTCATTAATGTTTTTCTCTAAATACCGGAAAAAGCATGTGTGAGGGGCAGGGGACACAAAAAGCATGTGTGAGGGGCAGGGGACACATACACAAATTAACATTTAAGCACTTAGAGCTACCATTATCTTGATTACTTCATACAATGATTTATTTTTAAGAACCAATTTACTATGCTCTAAATTGAGTTACTACTGAGCTTGTGTAGCAATGATCTCACTTACAAATTTCCAAAATAAAGCTGGATCTTTATTAAAGATTAAGATTCCTTATATTTTCTGCAGTGAGGGAAAAAAGCAAAATATCTGACCTATGGTGTTACTTTTCTTCATGAACAACAAAGGATTATTAGATATGTAGCTAATACCTTTATGAAAGGTAGTATTAAACTACCTATTCAATACTCATTTCCCCTTTTTCCTTCATGAGATAATGTAGATTTAAAGCATTCATGTTTCCAACTCTGACATATGAATCATGACTGTTCTAAGTTTAGGCTAATTATGGCAATCTAGCTCCCCAATTCTCAGCCTCTCTTACGATTAATATTCTAGCCATATGAAGATTTCGGAGACATAGGAAGAACTCCTTAGAGGAGTTTTTGGAAAAGCATTTGCTTTACAGACACAAGAGGACTAATGTGACTGACACACTCTTATCCTCGCTGTCGTTTCTGCTCTGAATGCAGATATGGATGGTATCTGGAGGTACAACAGCCTGTAAAGTGTAGGTGTAAGGAAAAAAGAAAGAGAACATGAGAAAACACGAACTGCAGAGAACACGGCCTTGACACAGTTGATCAGTGCCAGCAGCTAACTACCTCAGTGAAGGGAATATGCTATGCACATTTTTGTTTTTTTTCCTTTCTACATAATCTGCTGGCAAATCACCAGGAAAGGCGACAGACAACAACAGCAGTTAGCAACTATTTCTGGCTTGTATGATCACCAACAGTCACCAAAAATAAGCTTTAAAAAATAAAAAATAGCATATTCCCTTCACCTCAGACTGTTCCAGGTTACAAGGAGAGACCCAGACACACTAGGAGAAATCAGATTTTTTCACCTAAGCATATGTCTTAAGCATGTTAGATACTAGCATAAATAATCTTATTTATGAGAGGGATATTAGTGATCCCATTCTATAGATAAAAAACTAAGACTCAGTGAAGTTAGCACACCATTTAATGACTATAAAAAAGATGTAACTTACCTGAAGAAATTTTGTTATCAACTCAATTCCTTCAGAGTCTAACCTAAAAACAAGGAAGAATAGTAGCATCTATTAATCTCAGCTGATAGCAACTTTCTAAATAAAACTACTTTCCAAGTGTTTTCATCTGCTCAATTCAAGTGCCCTAAAATAGCACACTTTGCTGCTTTCCAAACAGATTCAAATCTGTTTTATCCTTAAGATTTATCGTGCCACTTGTTTAAGAAGAAACCATAAGTAACTAGGCATCAACTCAAAATTTCAATATTCAAGAGTAAATTAGATTACCAAAATGATAGAATTTTTAAAAATCACCATTTTATCTCTAAACAAAATAATCTCTATTATTGAAAAAAGCTTTAGTAAACTAGATCTGTTTTCACAGTGTTCTAGTGGAGGCAAGAGTATGACAGCATCATCTCGTATCATACAGGTGAAAACAAAACGGTAAGAGACCTCCAAATTTATCGCTGTGGTTCAATATAAACAGAGATGAATCACTCAACAAATTTTTACAGGACAATATGCTGAAGGTTGGGTACTAGAAGCTATAAAGTTCAATTTAAATATGCCTCAATAATTTCATAAAACTTTACTTAAAAGGATACAAAACCAATGACATAGTCAATAAAGACAGAAAATTGTAAGGATAAAATTGATAAAACAGGGAGTAGAGGATTTAGGGGTTATCTTAAAGGGATAATCTCTTGATCAGAAGTCACAAGTCACAAATTCTATCGTGCACTGATATGCACTGGCAAAAGCACAATTACGGAAACTGCCTCCCCTCCCTCCCACCTCAAGTGCTCTTAGTAGGTACTGTGGATGCTGTGGCCTAGAGATTTCTCCAGAGTCTCTTAATCCTTTGCAGTCTGCCATTCTGACAAACACCCGGAACTCTGTGGCTACAGATAAAGTCGCTCAGTCGTATCCGACTCTGTGACCACATGGACTCCTCCAAGGCCAAAATACTGGAGTGGGTAGCCTTTCCCTTCTCCAGGGATCAAACTCAGGTCTTGTACATTGTAGGCAGATTCTTTACCAGCTGAGCCACAAGGGAAGCCCAAAAATACTGGAGTGGGTAGCCTATCCCTTCTCCAGTGTATCTTCCCGACCCAGGAATCGAACCAGGATCGCCTGCATTGCGGGCAGATTCTTTACCAACTGAGCTATCAGGCTACAGATTAGGTAGGTGCTAAGCTCATGAAGAATCTGCTTTACAGAGCTGCAACTTTTTACCCTGGACATTACAACAGCAAGCAATATAGATATATGACAAAAATAGGATTTATACTTTTATGCTAAAAGTCTAACACGTTATTCTTCCTTCTTAGGAAGTATACTTAGAATGTTACCAGTTAGTTTAGCAACAAGGCTATCAAATCACATAAACACTTCCAAAATAGTTTTGGCACCAGAATGATCTTACTAATCGTTTCTATCTTGCGAATAAATGGAACTATAGTGATTATGTTGTGAGCAATGTGAATAGCTTTTGATTAAAACAGATATTTGCCTTATTTGTTATCTTGGTGCCCTTTTCACATTTACTTTTTCTTGAGGAAAGATAAAAAAACGAAAAGGGGGTTAGTGATTCTACATTACTTACAAAAATGTTAATACATGCTGTAAGTAAAAACATTCTGACTCAAATTTTAATGGGAGTCTTAGATGGATCTGAGGTGGGTTTGTAATTGGATGGGCAATATATAGCATTATGAAGGGTCAGAAAGTTCATATTCTTCAAATACAAATTATCATTAACACTGGCCAAAATTCTGATGGGTCATTCTGTATAAGAGCCAAGATTTTACTTATAACACATTCCTAAGTAAATATAGAATGTACGTGCTCAGTCGTGTCCAACTCTTTGTGAACCCATGGTCTTTGTAGCCTGCCAGGCTCCTCTGTCCATAGGATTTTCCAGGTAAGAATACTAGAGTGGGTTGCCACTTCCTCCTCCAGGGGAATCTTTCTGACCCCGAGACTGAACCCGTGTCTCTTACATCTCCTGCACTGGCAGGTGGATTCTTTACCACTACACCACCTGGGAAGCCCAAAATAAAGAATTGTGTAGAAAAAATAAATTTCATCAACGTCTTCAGTACTGAATAAGGCATAAAGCAATGTTTTCTTTCTGGGAAAAGGAACAACCTACATAAACCCTAGAATTATATAAAAAATATATATATTCTATGCTCATTTTATTTACAGTTCAATTCTGTGGACTTACATAGTTTGGAGATTCTTGGTCGTTGAATTATAAAATTACTTTGACAGAGGAAGAAATTAAAATTCTAAAATATTTAAGAATTGTGCATATATACCAAGTATTTTTCCTGAATCCTTACTGTGACAAATGGTTCAAGAGACTAAAAAGAAAAAGAGAGACAGACTAAAAAGAATTAAAAAAAAAAAAAAAGTAGTGTGTTCCCCTTTCACATAAAGAGAGAAAAAAAATACCTGGGTGCATGGTTAATTAGAGGCTGTGGTTTATACTTTGGAAAGTTGTAGTTCTTGAACTCATCATTTGAAGAAACACCTGGCCAATTTTCCTGAGATGGAGTTCCTGAATTTAAAAATATATATACTTATAAATATACAGAAATTTTTATACAGGCAAATATGTAAGAACAAAACTGTCTTAAATAACAATTTATATTTAGTAGATAATTTGATTGTTTCAACTAAAATTAGAATGACAGAAACAGTAAACATACAGACTTTTTTTCAGACTAAGCAAAGATTCCACAAAGATGATGCCTAATTGACATCTAAGTTAAAATATTTCCTAATAATGTGCTAAAAGTCAATTTTCAATAATATTTCTCTTCTCTGTTTTTCCATAAAATCATTATTGCACAGGTAGAAATCAGTAAATAAAAAGCAGAAGTTATCCATGAGGGTCTGTCTTTATCTTAACATGCAAATTATAATTCTTATAACAGTTATTTATGTTAGTCTAAGTATCAAATTTATATATTTTGAAGATGTAGTCATATCCAGCTACTTAATTATAGGTAACAAATCACTGGGAAGAGAGTTCTTCTGTTACCTAGCAGTCGGAAAATTAAGTGCAGTTCATCTTCCACAGTTGATCCTGGAAACAAAGGTCTTCCAGAAGCCATTTCAAAGAAAATGCAACCAACACCCCTATAAAATATACCATAAAATAAAAAAGATGAGTAAATCCGTTTATATATTATTAAGCATAAGAATCTTTTCCTCAGGGCTGCCTCTTTGGAGAATTTTGTACTAGCCTGCTAGAAAATCTGCAGATTTCTTTCAGATATAACTAAACTAACTTGCTAACATTTAGCTTATTTGTCTCATCTTCCATACTTCTATATACATTTCCCCCACTTAAAATGTCCAGCCCTCTTCGGCACGATCCTTGAAGAACACCACTAACCATAGCTAATAGTGATTTAATGCTTACTATGTGTTAGGCAGTGGTCAGCAGAGCTAAGAAGAAACAAATGATTCAAGATGTCTTTATGTAGGAAGCAGAGACAGAGCTCATAGATATGGGATAAAGTGAGTGAGAGTGAGTAAGACACAGAGAGAGAGAGAGAGAATGTGTTAAGAGAAGGAAGAGAAATGGATAGAGGCTCACTAAATAGGTACTGTCTTCTAGGACCTGTGTGAAGACATGAGTTTAAGATAGGAGTCCTTCCTTTAAAAGACTCACAACCTAGCAATTAAATTAAAATATTATATAGAAGATTAAATAATGGAGCCACTATGGAAATAGTATGGTAATTCATCAAAAAATGTAAAATAGAATTGCCCTATGGTCTAGCAATTCCATTTCTAAGTATATAACCAAAAGAAAAGCAGTATCTCAAAGAGGTATTTGTACACTCATGTCCACAGCAGCAAAATAACCAAAACGTGGTAACAACCCAACTGTCCATCAGTGCATGAATCAATAAACAAAATAACAAATACGTACAATGATTATTCAGCCTTAAAAATGAAGGACATTCTGACACATAAAAAAGTAGGGGTAAACCTTGATGACATTTATGCTAAGTGAAATAAACCAGTCACAACAAAACAAATACTATATGATTCCATCTATATGAGGTACTTAGAAAAGTCGAATTCACAAACACAGAAAGAAAAACGGTGGAGGGAGAGGGAAATGGGGAGTTATTATTTAATACAGAGTTTCAGTCTGCAAAATGAAGAAAGTTGCGGAGACTAATGATGATGGATTCATAGCACTGTAAATGTACTTTATGGTAAATCTGGTTATATATTATTTTCCCCAAATTTAAAGAAGCTTAAAAAAGAAAAAATGTTTCACAATACAAATCATATAAATGTCAACCCAAGACAACAACAAAACAAAGTATATGATTTATCACTAGCAAAGAGTACTTGCAGTAAGTGTAACCACAGTTCAAGGGAAAAAATTAGCCATGGGAGGCTAGGTGATAGTCAGTTAGGATTTATGAAAAACAATGTTTTGAAGGCCCTAGGCACAGGCCTTAGTCAGAGAAACAGAGTGGTCATTCAAGACAGGTGAACTGGTATGACTACAAGAGCAAAGCTGGGAAAGACCAGGTTATTTATGAAGTATATAGTAGGTAGCCATTTGGCTAAATGGAAACATCTACGCTGAATTGTCTGAAGTAAACTGAAAAAGCTAGAGACGTTTTATGAAGAATGACACCTTATTCTAAAGTGAATGAGGGAGCAGCAAATGTGTCTGAACAAAGGAGCATCATGATCATAGTGCCGGATGAGGAAGATTACTACTGTATTTCACTATTTCGAGATCAACTTAAAGCAAGTGGGGTTCGGTGAATATTAAAAGATGATAAAAGTAATAATTTTGTACCAGACACTCTTCAAAGTGCTTTACATATATCAGTTCATCTGGTCGTAACATTATTCACAGAACAGGCTTTTAAAATAGTTATTGTTATGATTCCCATTTCCTTAAATGAGGAAACTGAGGCACAGGCCACTAATTTCAAAAAGGTTATATAGTTGTAAGTGGTAGAAGTGATCTTTAAACCTAGGTGATCCTACTTGCCAGAACTATTCACCATTGTTTATACTGTCTCTCTTTAAAATAACATCTCCTTAAAGCCATATATCAATCAGTATGTCCTGTGTTAATGGCTACATTCTTTCAAAATTATAAAAGGCAATGACATATGCACATATTTACCACATGTCAATCTGTGTTGAGTACTCTGAGGAACCCAGAAGCACATCAGGCGGCCGGTACCAAAGTGTGACAACTTCATTTGAGTAGGTCTTTGTGGGAACTGACTTGGCTCTGGCTAGTCCTTCATAGGGAAAAGAAAACAATTAAGAAATAGCTAGAATATAGTTCCCAGTTCATATGACTACAATGACTCCAGTCACAAGGATGCCTGAGATGACTACTCAGTACCTTTTTGAAGCTTAACAAAATTCGTTTTATGAATTTTTGGATGTGGTCTTGGGTCAGCAAATCTTCATGTAATTAAACTAAATAATAATTCCACAGTCAGGGACTATGTTTACTTTTACAAGTGAATGAACCTGGTCTCAGTATCTGGGCTAATCTAAAGATATCTTCCTTCTATCCATGATTATGCAAAAATTACTTCCTACTTCAACTTAAATTAATGCAAAAGAGGCCAATGATATTAAGAAAAACAATTTTACTTCTTATAGTTATAGGCTTATTGACTTTCAACCTGATTACAATTTTCATTTGCTGTACCAATTCTTACCAAAAAGCATTAAGTTACTGGCCCATGATCCTGTTAAGTTTTATTAACAATTCCCTTGCAGAAGTTTTTATTTAAAGTTTTCATGGAATAAACTACATTGTTGTCCTGTACTTCTTAAGTTTTACCTTATACAGTTAGTATTAAAATACAGTGAACCTATCTTTGGATATTATTAGTTGCTGTAGGTAACATGTGCCATTCCTTTGCCTGTTGAATATGAAATTCACTGATTATCTAGATAGAAAGGCAAGAGCTCACAATTTTCTCTCTTGAGCCACTAGTGTAGAGTTGCCTTTATTACCTCCATGCCTCCAAATTCTGATCACCTAAAGAAGTAACTTTTTAAAAGATATCTGAAGAAATATAAATTTTAACATATACTTTATTTCAAACAACAGGGAATAATTCATTCACAGACTGTGATTTCTGCTGTAACTATTATATCTGATTAAAATACTAAGTAAGAAAAATGTCAAAAGGATAAGTCAATACTTTGTTAAACCAGATAAAGTCACCCAAGTGAAACCAGAATTTTTTTTTCTTTAAATCAGGCAGTAGTCATACTATTTTCATTTAGTTTAAGTGCTAAAGGATGTAACTGAAATAATGCTGACACTATTTTATTTAATTACAGACTTTACTATCCCAACTCAAAATTTTTTGATAATTAGTAAATGGGAGAAACTTTCCGATTCCTTTTCCTGGTATAATACTGGGTTATAAGGGGGAAAGGACAGGCTGCACATTTGCTATTCCTATACATACAACACCAAAGCAACTGCAGCTGTAGTTTCCTCAGTACCTTATACTTCTGAGAGAATTCTAAACTATGGTACTTGCTCAAACAGGCTTCTGGTTCAGTTCCCAATTAGATTTGCAATACTGGCATGAAATGCAATAGACAATAATCTCATCCAAACCAAATTAACTAAATGTGACATGGTATTATTATATAAGCCATTTTCTATGATTAATGAAAATGTCTATTTATATGAATACTTCCCTGATCACAGGAAAAGTAGAATTTTCATCTAGATCAACAACAACTTTATACCTTTGGAGATCCCCTGAAAGGGTCTCAGCACACTTAGGGGACTATGGACCACTTCTGAGAACCTGTGATATTTAGCATTCACTAATACAACTGACCACCAAAATTTTCAAATATCTTCCTAAAACGTCCATACCCACATAGAAGCAATCATACAGTGTCAATACTTTTTTTTTTTTTATAATTAACCACCTGGAACTATCTAAAAATATCTCATACATTCCGTACCAAAATCTGCTAGCTTTAATTCTCCTTTTTCATTAATGAGGAGGTTCTGTGGTTTTAAATCTCGGTGTAACACCTTTCTTCTGTGGCAATATGCCAAACCACGTAGAATTTGGTATAAAAACAGCTATGGAAACAAAAAACAGAAATTAGTCTTACAGATAATAAGACATACTTTGGTATAAGTTATGGCAAACAGAAAAGTAACTGGCCTAGAATAGTCAAAGAAAAAAAAAAAGAACCATCTCCTTTTCCTTACATACTTATCTGAATTTTACAATTTATTATTCTATTTGAAGCATCTATTTTTTTAGTGTGAACAAATGAAACTTTTTCTTATAGTAATAGTTCACTTGTTACTGAAAATGATTTTAAATAAATGTACCTCATAAACTCACAGGTCTACTAATTAGACCTGTAAACTTACAGGTTTACAGTTTAATTATGAAATTCTCACAAAACAATCAATCTTCTATCATTACCCCACCTTACTCCCCCTGAAAAAACACTGATGTGGGACAAAGCCTTTAATATAAGGCACTGGAGTTGGTGGTTTTATGAACATTTTGAAGTGTCAAAGAGATCGGTGCTGCACAGCTCTGGCAAATTACGTGCTATAAAAATAACCTAAAATAACCTAACCCAGCTTCTATCACCCACCTCCTGAGTACTTTACTTTCAGCACCTCCCACTCAGCCTTCAAAACCTGCTATGATTCAGAAAAGGGATTAAGCACCCTGGAGCTCTGAATGACTCTTGGAAAAAAGCAATTCCTATAAGGCTAATGGTAGACTTTTTTGTTGCGGATTTTGGTGGAAATGGGAATATGAAATGCAGAAGGTATTTGATTCTTTGTGGTTAACAAAAAAGAGTTTCAAGTCCAGAGCACTCAGGAGTGTACCCTTGGTTTTCTTGGAAGGTGAAAAATAGCATTAGAACTTCAAGAATAAGCCAAGGCAGCAGGTGAACAGTGGGCAGGAAGAAATTGTAATCAGCAGAGCTTCTATACTCTACATATTTATGTTTTGAAAACTCTTAAATTACTACTTCCAAATATTCTCACTATTTTTTATGTTTAACAGAGAATAAAATACCTTGCAACTTAATTCAGGCAGGCAGACCTGGCTAAAGACAAATAAACTTCTCAAATCTTTGTCAAATTATAATTAAGGACAACTTTATTTCCAAATTACTGATTATATGATTGCAGGAAAAACCATAAGCAGAAGTAAACAGAAAAGAGATTCATAACACCTTGCCAAATATAACATAAAATATGATGACAACAATTCTCATAGAAAATAAATGGAAAAGAGACTTAAAACTTATTCTTAAGAGACTTAAAAGCCCTATTCTAAAATTCCTAGCAGTGTGTTATATCCATATATTTTGAACTATTTTTTAGCAAAAGAAACTGGCTCGTCTTTATACCAAACTTAACTATTTAAAAAAGTATCTTAAGCTTAAAGTTAGTATCTATAGAACTGAAACTGCTGCAAACTCACAGCTGGGACAACCTATTTCCACAACAGTCTCACGAACCATTAAGTGAGTTCGGATAAACAGATCTTTACAAAATTTGGAGTAAATCCAGTCAAAGAAACCTAGTGTAAGAACACAACTGTATCAAGGGTTTTTACTTGATCTTAGTTTTACTTTTGGGCTTTATTTGGCACAAAGTTTATTTCAAACTTTTCTATCATTACTTGCATCCTCACGTATTGTTCAGGTAAGAAAATATAATTATATTACTTTTCCTCCTAATAGTGCAGAATGGTATTTCCAGCCTAGTATTCATAACACCTATGCAGCTTCCGACCTTACTCATTAGATTAGTACCTTCAAAAGTTGTTTTATAATTAAATGCCATTCTAAATATGAGGACTTTGCCACTTAAAGGAGGCCCTTTGCAAAATGCATTGTATCATTTTCATTTACTGAAACATTTGGATTCTGATAAAACACGCTTGTTGTTTTCTTTTTAAGCAGAATATACCTGTAAATGTATTCTATATATGTTCAAGAGAACCAATAATACTGTGAAAGGAAATGTCAGAAGACTTTTCTGTTTTGAAGCAGAAAAAGGTTAAAAGGTTTACTGAAGGGCCAAGCAAGGAGAACAGATAGCTCCTACACAAAAACCTCAAATTCCTCCGAAGTACTTATTACAACTTTTAAAATGAAGTAGTTCTACAAAAAAGGTCTGATTCTAGAAAATACTACGAGTATAGCAAACAGAAGTTCTGAGTAAATGTATTCCGAAAACAACAGCCTATTTAAAATGCATAAGAAAACATTCCAATTATGAGACTGGCATATTTCATTATGTAATGCACTTTGTCTCTGCTGAAGTGTTTGTCTCTAAATAAAACTTTAAATGACAGTTAGCATACCTTGACATTGTGCATACTCATGATGTTTCCACAGTCGTCCATGTACTGTTTTAGATCTTTATCCTGAAAAAATATAGCACTATGTGATACATAGTTTTGAGAAGGCATGACATTTACTTATTTAGTTTTTAAAAATAAGTTTGCTTTTTAAAATTGAAGTAGAGTTGTTTTCCAGTGTTGTGTTAGTTTCTGGTACACAGAAAAGTGATTCAGTTACACACATTAAACATTCTTTTTAAAAAAAATTAGTTGTTGTTTTGAAGAAAGATACTGAATGTACTACACATAATTAAATACTAATAACAAGAATGTCCCTGGGGCTGTTCAAAAATCCAATCTGTGATGTTTTATTATAGCAAAATTAAATACTTAAGTTTTATTAAATACTTACCAGATACTCAAAGACCAGAGTCAAAGATTTATCTGTATGAACAATGTCATGTAAGGTCACTATATTTGCATGTTTTAGATCCTTTAATAGTGAAACTGCAAAACAGAAAAGAAAGCCAATTATTTATTCTGTGGTAGCCAGTCTTTTAAAAAACCCCAAGTTTAACATATGAATGCCTGAATTTAGGAGTCTCTTAAAACAATCCAAAGGGACTTGCAGTAGAAATTTTAATAGAATTTTTTCTTCTATGGTACGGGGTTTGATATTTTTAATACTTAAATTATTCCAAATACTACACTAATATTCTCCATAACATCTTTTTTTTGCTCAAATGTTAACTTATTGAAACTGTCCCAAGATATGTTTTCTTCTTCCAAACTGGCTTATCAATTGCCTCAAACCATTTTCTGGATAATCCTTTAAAAAAAAATGGTACCATTATAAAAATATATTTACATGCTGTATACACTATTTATGGCCAGCTCTTCCCCATGCACCAATATGTAACACTTTCCTATGCCAAGTATTTGTCTATGACAATGATCTTATGACTTCATAGTATTTCATCATAAGCTGTATAATAATAAGTCTAATTCCTTTTTGTTAAATATCTTAACTTTAGATATTGCTTCTACCCCCAGGGCCTCATTTTATTGTATTCTTTTTCTTCAATGAGATGCCACTGGTTGTGATGGCATATTATTTCCAGTCATGTATTATTTCCATATCTGAGCTCTTTGTACTTAGGAAAAATGAACTCTTATTACACAGCTTTGCTTTTAAAATGTTCTATATAAATTTCATAAAACATTCTGTTCCCAAAAAGTACTAATTATACCTTCTCTTATTGCTGTGCAGGGTGCACCTTCTTCATGTTCCAACCGAATCTCTTTCAAGGCCACCAAATTCTCTGTCAATTTACTTCTTCCTTTATATACTGTTGCATATGTACCCTACAAAATATATATTTTTTGGAAAGACACATGAAAGCAGCATGAGTCTATCTATATCATCAATACAAGAGCCCTAAATTTCTAATTTCTAACCCTGTGTTAAATTCCATCTTGCAGAGAAAACTCCACCATGATTAGTTTTGGTTTTCCTACAGCCAAGAGGACTTTCAGTTTCTTGTACACAACTTCCCTACTCTTACAACCCTAGAGTGCTTCAAAAGTAAAAAATAAGGAGAATATTTAATTTAAAAGTACTGTATTAACTATAACTTCAATGGTATGTGAAGACTGAGAAAATTAACTAAGCACATTAAGTGAAAACTGAACTGTAACATATTATTAAAATTTTACCCATTTTCAGAATCTTTGTATCCTAGTGCTAGCTCTCCATTAAAAACCAAATGTATTCTACAGATATCTACTATCATTGCCAAGACAGTTCTCAAACTCCCTTAAGGCCTCCCTATTAACTAATTCTATTATTTTCTTTGCACTTTATCACTCTGGGAAACAGACCATTTCAAAATTAGTACTAGCAGCAAGTTCAAGAAAATCTTGAATTTCATTTCAAAAAAATGAGCCAAGAATTTCCTTAACCTTTAAGATGTGTCTTTAACCTTACAGATAGTATTTTGATTTTTCACAAGTTTGAACACATGGAATTTCCCATATGACAGCACAGTCACAGAGTACCAAGGAACAAACTAAAAGATAGATGCCTATTTTGTTACCAAAAAAGCACAATATTTTGTGCATCAACAGAAGGTTACAATGCTATTAAAAAAATTCATTTCTTCTCACACTGATGGAATAATTTCAAGAATTGAAGGGCATTTCCTTCTAACATTCTGTTGCCTTTATAGGGCAAGATACAATCTTTTAAGTGATGAACAAGAAAAATATGTATCTTACATTTTCAAAATAAGTATTAACTTACCTCTCCAAGCTTTTCCAATTTGATGTATGTTTCCATTTTTCCAAACCCAATTTCTGACTGAAAGCAAACAATTATGAATTTAGTATTCTTAAAATTTCAATTCTTTTCTGCCTCAATATCTGAAACTCTCCTGCTCTTAGAATGTTTTGGAATAGAAAAATCTGATTAAATAGTTGAACATCTGTCAAATTTTAAAATAATTTTTTAAAACTGGAACACTCAAAGTCTCAAAAACAAAGTTCACAATAAAAATTGTCAACTCATTTTTTTTTTTACAAATCGATTAACATTCTGCTTTGAAAAAATTCTGTTCTACCTTAAGACTGAAATTTTAAGATATCACAGGCATTTTAGGATTTGAAAGGATTTTATAAAAGATAACTACACGATTTAACAAAATCACAAAATAAACAATTTTCCTACATATTTTCCTTCATCAGTATTTTGTTTTCCCTAGGAAGGCCCCGCAAACAAAACATTATTTCAGGTTTTCCCGAAAGATAACTACATGTCATACTCTATGATGAGTCAGGAAATGGCTAACACAAAAGTAATAAAAGTCTAAATCAGTCTCCTCCATCCCCCACAAAAGGCTTTTAAAAGTGAGTTCTCAAAAGTATTGCTTTTAAACCTTGAGCTTGTCTAGCTATTTTGTATGGAGTCGATGAATAAGGTAGATGGACTACTCAAATATGCAATGGAAACCCAGTATTTAAAAAATAATTTTAAAAAACACCTAACACAAAAGATTTAGGGGAAAAAGCAAAATGATAAAAATTTAGAGACTGAGAGAGCAGAGATAGGGGAAAAAAGTTAAAAAGAAGAGAATAAGAACTTTCTTAAACCCCTTTCTAGTACCCCTTTTGTGGAAAGGGCAACAGTAATCTAAAATTTCACTTCTCAGAGTGATACTAATGCCCTTAAGTAGCCAATGAAAGGACTAATGTTCTTTTATATATAACTTCAGCTCTTAAAGGTGTATGACATAGCTCATTAAATTCTATGTCAAATTCTGGAGGTTCAGATTCACTTTTTCTGTAGGTATTGAACAAAATAAAAATGATACTTGAAAATCTGACTTGACATCACTCACCACTTGAAACAAAAAAGGTAAACTGCCCCAAACTGACAGTCGAAAGTAGCAGCGGCCTCTCAAAGGAACTGTTGTTATCCTTTTTGATAAGACATATACATCACTTTAAAAGCCATGAGGAAAACTGCATATTCAATGGTGCTCATTCAATTCTGGTAAACTAATAAAAACTGTGGTCACAGGTGGTACTGGTGGTATCAATGAGGGACTGAAAAATTGCTTCTCTCTGTGTACTGTTAAAGACTTTTTTCTATACATGGTATTTAAAAAAAAAAAATTAAAGAAGTGGGATTTTGTATGTCAAAACCAACATGATAATGTAAAGGAAAAAATAAATTAATTAATTTAAAATAAATAAATAAAGATTTAATTATATTTAAAAAAAAAGAAGTGAGATTTCTGGAACCCGTCATGATCCATCCACCCATGCACTATTTTATATATGACTGATGGATATTAAGTCCTTATTCTGTATTGCCAATAATTATATAGGATAATAAAACTATAATAGACAACACTTTTCAAATACAAATGGAGTTTTTTATTTTAATTTTAATATAGGAAATGTGGCAAAGAGACCACCATTTGATACATGAAAACCTGATTCTGAATAATCTTTTGATTTTGTAGTTTTTCTATAGTCTACTTACATATGATCTCACATAACACTTAAAAAAAAAAGGCTAATTGCCAAGGTCACACAAACTATGATAGAGTGTTTATTTTCTTATATCTGTCTCTACAATTCAGGTGATTAAATTCACAAACATGGAACTATTTTGACATAAATTTCAAGTCTCACCTGATTTTTTTTATGAAGGAAAAAGAATAGAAAAAATAAATGGGAACTAGTATGAACAAAATAATCAATGTCCCTCCCAACAAGATATAACTGTAACAGCAAGAAGCACATAGAAAAATATAACTACAAGCAAGGAACTTTTTTTTTTTTTGCCACACCACATCTTGTGGAAACATAGTTCCCCAACCAGGGACTATGCCCCCGACAGCAAAAGTATATTGTCCTAAACCACTGGACTACCAGGGAATTCCCTGGGAACTTTTTCTTATTAGGAGTTGGGAAATTTTCTTATTCATTTTTTTAATCGTAAGTGAATAAATACTAGAATGTCCTTATAAGATCAAGTACACTTTGATCTAATGGTGGCTTTGACAAAAATGCTAAAGTTTTTTTTTTTTTAAAAGAGTGGATAAACTACAAATTCAAGACTATAAAGACAGTACTGATGTAGATTACCGTATCATATATACAAGGAATAAACTACAAGAGATGCATGAAATAGTAACATTACAAAGAGTCACTCTTCAAATAGTGAAATTTAGTGAGATCATTAAAATATATTTAAAGTACGCTTTCTAAAAAGAGGGTAAATACTGGAATTGTCTACCACAACCCAAAGAGGTTTTGAATTGGGTTGACCACATTTTACTGATTTCTAACCTTTAGGATTTAGTAATTACATCCAATTTATTACTTAGCTGAATCTTTATATGGAATTTCTAGAAAATTTTGCCTGCATTTTTATCTGCTGAACATGACAAGATTAACAATAGACACAATGACGAGCTTGTTGACACGCTCTCCTACGGAAATTATTCAGAGGACAGAAGACAAAGCTCATTTATTCAACATTTACCAAGCATAACGCTAGGTACTGGGGATACAGTGAAGAAGACAGATATGATTCCTCCTCTCATGAGTTCACAATCTAGACTGAGTTTCATCCTAGATTATTTTAGAATATTTTTAAAGTCTCATAAAAACAGAAATAACAGCAGTATAATTGGAACAATACACTTTGTATTTTAATACAATGTAAAAAATCTTAATTCTGCTTCAAATGAAAATAATTTTTTTCTGATACTTCACTGCTCTAATACTTAGCTTTTTGGAAAACCAAACAAACTCCTGTTCAAATAGCTCTTATAGCTGAGTAATATTTCACTGTTAAGTCAGAAAGAGAAAGACAAATACTATATATTAATGCATGCATCTGGAATCTAGAAAGACAGTACTGATGAACCTATTTGCAGGGTAGCAATGGAGATACAGGACATAAAGAGAACAGACTTGTGGACACAGTTGGGGAAGGAGAGGGTGGGGTGAATTGAAAGACTAGCCTGGAAACATATACATTACCATATGTAAAACAGATAGCAAGTGGGAATTTGCTGTGTGACACAGGGAGCCCAACCCAGTGCTCTGTGACAGCCTAGAGGGGTGGGGTGGGGAGGGAAATGGGAGGAGGGCTCAGGAGGAGGGAAGGGACATACATATACCTGTGGCTGATTCATGCTGATGTATGGCAGAAATCAACACAATATTGTAAAGCAATTATCCTCCAGTAAAAATAGAAAAATAGCTCTTATACAATAAGCACATGAAAGTTAAATAAAATAAAAAAATTATAATTTATAATAGCCTTCTTGTAATTTAGAGTAATTTGTAAGTAGCATCAATTATTATAGGATATTTCTTCATTACTTTGGTCTAACAGTATAACCATTCTACCAAAGTTATAAAGAGGTATTACATGCTATCAATGCATTTCTAAATGAGCTTCAAAACAACTGAAACATGTGCAAAAGCTCTATTAGGTGCCATTCTAAGAGTGAATGTGAATATAAAAAAGAATACATTTGAATCAGTTCTACTGAGGTGGACGAAACTGGAGCCTATTGTACAGAGTGAAGTAAGCCAGAAGGAAAAACAACAATACAGTATACTAACGCATATATATGGAATTTAGAAAGATGGTAACGATAACTCTTTATGCAAGATAGCAGAAGAGACACAGATGTATAGAACAGTCTTTTAGACTCTATGGGGGAGGGCAAGGGTAGAATGATATGGGAGAATGGCATTGAAACATGTAAATGATCATATGTGAAATGAATCGCCAGCCCAGGTCTGATGCTCAGGGCTGGGGCACCAGGATGACCCAGAGAGAGGGAATCGGGAGGGAGGTAGGAGGGGGGTTCTGGAAGGGGAACACATGTATACCCATGGTGGATTCATGTCAATGTATGGCAAAACCAACACGATAATGTAAACGGAAAAATAAATAAATAAATTGTAAAAAACAAAACAAAACAAAACACTGGGGGCAAAGACAGATTTTTCAACTATCCACTTCCCCGCCTTGTGAGATTTACCAAGTTACTGTTACTGATAGAAATGTCAGTCTACTGAGGCAGGAAGACTAAGAATCTCTATTCTACTTGATCATTTGTCTTGCAAAATATTACCTTACCCCTGTCCATAATATGCCATAGGTAAATTAAATTGTAGGTGAACTTTGAACCTCATTTCCATACCATAAAATCACTTCTGAAAGACACCAGGACTTGATATCCTATTTTCTCACCTGTCCTTAGAAATAATAGCTATAAATGATCTGTATTGGAAAAGCCATGAATGAGGAACCCAAAACTTAATGTTTAGGAAGAGGCATATTCTTAGAATTCATATAACCTAAACTTCAATAAAATGAGACAAACTTTCCTACATAGACTTAGTTTACTAAACTTGCACTTAACACTCTTACAAAATTTCCATGGGGCATGCCATCACTGTAAATCTAACACTGTGCTAATAAATCACTACCTGCCTATGGGCTTTCCCACTAGTCATTAGTTTAAGTGTTTTAGGAGTTAGAATATTCCATTTCTTATCAACTATAAATGAATAATAAATAACACTTTACCAATCCAATAACCAATATCTTTAAAATAAGATAGGATGACTAAATGTAATGTGGTGTCCTGGATAGGATACTGGGGATAAAAAGCTATTAGTGAAAAACTAGGGAAATCTGAATAAAGTATGGAGTTTAGTTAATAGTAATGTACCAACACTGGTTTCCTTAGTTGTGACAAATGTACTAAAGTAATGTAAAATGTTAGTAATAGGTGTAACTAGGTATGTGGTATATGGAAACTCTCTATATGATCTTTTATATTTTTCTGTAAATCTATAACTACTCTAAAATAACTTATTAGAGTAGAATTAGTATAGCTGTAGGTAGATTTGCACATTTGTAATTCAGAAAATGAGAGGGTTTCTAGTTAGTGCCTTCTCTCTTTTTGGTCATGTAGTGGGAAGAGGTCATCTGCTTAGAGTGAGATTATAATTAACCAAAGAAATAGAATACAATAGGGTAGCCAAACGATACTGAGAATCCAACTGAGTTTGATGCTCATAAATTTACAGAAGAACCAATCAGCCCTACTGTGTATTCACTGGAAGTGAACTCAGACTTGTTTCTTACCTCCTACTCAAGTGATTTATGTTATTTTTACTACTCTACTTATTATACATTATAAACTGAAAATATAAAAATAAACATGTACACATTGCTATATTTAAAATGGATAACCAACAAAGACCTATTGTAAAGCACATGGAACTCCCAAGGTTATGTGCCAGTGTGGATGGGAGGGGGGTTTGGGGGAGAAGGGATACATGTATATGTATCGCTGAGTCCTTCTGCTCTTGGCCTGAAACTACCGCAACATTGTTAACTGGCTATACCCCAACACAAAATAAAAAGTTTAAAGTTAAAAAAAGAAAAAAAAGTTTATCCTTTTAGAAAGACAAAATTTTATATTTTGTGTTGAAACAAAAATGTTTTTAAGATAAAGAGCATATCACCCATGGAAACATAAGCTCTAACAAATGTGAGGGTATTTTCATTTTCCCATCTCCTTTCCATGGATTCTCTAATCTTTCCCCTTCACATATAAACCTAGGGTATTAAAAATAATTTTCTAATATACTTCAAAAGAAACCATGGCTTAGTAAAAAAAAAAAAAAAAAAAGATAAACAATGAAAAGAATGAACTAATGAAAACCGAAACAGAGCTGCAATGATTAATGTGAAATCGGTAAGCCATTTCAAATTAAAAACACAAGGGAATTAAGATAGGAACATTCAACACAATAAAAACTCCAGTCACTCAACATTCATTAGAGGGCACTGTTTTCCTTAATTTAATGTACACTGAAAAAGATAAGTCTTAGATGATAGCTTTGGTGATTAAACCATACCTTCAGTGATTAAACCATACCTTTAGTCCCAATCTAAATATTTACTAATTCCAAAATTTATCCTAAGTACCAATCTTTAGTAAAACTTCATAACCAAAGAACACTTTCAACCTGGTAATTAAATGACAAAGTTACATTAATGAAAATATCTTGAGCAGTGATAAAGTCTTTCTTTATGTTAAAACACTATAAACATACTCAAAACTATGATGTTCATAAACCTATACCAAAATCAAGCTTTAATCTTATTGTATACTGGTGAATGTCGAATAATAATGTGCTCATATTATACAGCATTAGGTAATTTTATTCTTTAGAAAATGCAACCAAAACAGAAGTTGCTGGTGGATAAAAATATTCCATGATACAATATATAAGAAGAAGATATAACAACTGTTAGTGACCCAATACTCATCAATGGCTCCTTCTTCAGACCCCAAGTTTAAGTGGGTACTCAGTTCAGTCGCTCAGTTGTGTCTGACTCTTCTGCGACCCCATGGACTGCAGCCTGCCAGGCTTTCCTGTCCATCACCAACTCCTGGAGCTTACTCAGACTCATGTCCATCGAGCTGGGAATGCCATCCAACCACCTCATCCTCTGTCGTCCCCTTCTCCTCCTCCTCCTTAGTACTAAGTGGGTCCTGAGTATTTTATCTTTACATAGTCCCTAGCATCTGGGCTCTACTTTCCATTTCCACAGGACTACCACATCATTCTTAACTATGAATAAATTCCTAATTCATTTCCTTGCCTCTAGTCTTTCTCTTGTTCTATTTGTTTATAGTTTTCCTGAAGCAACAGTTATAAAACAAAAATGTGATTATGTCAGCCCTTGTTTAAATAAATGTCTCTGAGGTCCTTCTTTTTACAGGGGATGAAGTCTGAACTCAATGGCCTGACAGCTGAAGCTCTTTACAGTCTACAGCAGGCGTCCCCAATCTGTGAGGAACACAGCCCCACAGCAGGAAGTGAGTGGCTGCACAGCAGGAGGTGAGCGGCAGGCAAGCAAAGCTTCATCTACCACTCCCATCGTTCACATTACTGCATGAACCATCCCCCAAATCCCATCTATGGAAAAACAGTCTTCCACTAAACTGGTCCTTGGTGCCAAAAAGGTTGGGGACCACTGGTCTAGATCTATCCTATCCTTTCAAGGCTTATTCTTTAGAATTATTCCATATCCACACTTCATATCAATTATAATTTTCCCAACATACTCACATTCTCTGGGTTTTACTACATGAAGTTTCCTTTGCCTAGAACACTCTTCTAATAACTGTCAACTTGACAAAATTCTTACCCATCTTTTTAAAGCCAACTTGAGCACTATCACCTCTGTAAGCCTGTGATGTGCAAAGACATTTTACTTGCTGTTTCTTTAATTGTCCCATAGCACTTTATATATACTTCTACCATAGAAGTAAAGATCCTCACATACACAATCACCTGAATTTATGTCAAGATGACATTGCAACAGGGAAAGCTATTCTTTCAAAAAGCAGTGCTGGGTCAACTGCTACACGATGGGAGGCCATGATAAATAACTGACAAGAGTCTTTTATACAGAATGTATAAAGAATTCCTCACAAATCAATCAGAAAAAGGCAGACAGTCCAACAGAAAAGAAATAATAGAATTCAACAATTAATTCAAAGAAGAGGATATTTAAATGGCCAATGAACATTAGAAAGGTGTTCAACTTAAGCCATCAGGAAAATGAAAAAACCACAATGCATGAATGCTCAGTTGTGTCTGACTCTCTGTGACTCCATGGACTATAGCCCACCAGGCTCCTTTCTGTCCATGGAATGTTCCAGGCAAGAATACTGGAGTGGGTTGCCATTTCCTACTTCAGGGGATCCACAATGAGATAACACTAGACACTCATCAGAAAAATTTAAGTTTCTTTGAAAAAGAAGAAACAGTAAAAAAAAAAAAAAAAAAATCATGGAGAGCAACTAGAATGGGGTGTAAAATGGTATGATCACTTTAGAACCAACTTTGGCAATACCTAGAAAAGCTGAACATGTGCACACAATCTACCCAACTCCACTCCTAGGTATGCACCCAACAGAAACGCTTACATTTGTTAACCAAAACACATAATCAGGAATGGTGATACAAGCAATATTTGATAACAGCCAAAACTAAAAATGACATAAATGTAAACGTTCATCAACAGAAGACTGAATAAAATATAGTATACTCACCAATGGAACACCATGCAACAAAAAGGACAAATGAATAACGTAACTACATGCAATAACCCAAATGAAACTAATACTAAGCAAAAGAAGTCGACTGCAAAAGAATACCTATTGGTATACTTCCATACGTAATAGGATATTTTTGTATACTGTACATATAAACTTGTATGTATATATAGATTTTATACATATATATTTGTGTATTTTAATATTTGTATAAAATGTATTTTAATCATTTGTATATTCATAATTACATAAAGTTCAAACGTTTAAGAATAATCAAAGAATATCAAATGCATTTTTAAAATAAATAAAAATGTATGTAAATTAAGATAAAGAAGTCTTTCTTTATGTTAAAACACTATAAACATACTCAAAACAGTGAAAAACACAGGTAAAACTAATCTTTGGCATTAGAAGTGGCAGGACGAGTTTCCTGGAATTTGGGGGATTTTCTTTTATTTATCTGGATACAAGTTACATACGTATGCTAACTTCACAAAAATTCATGGAGCTCTACAATTACATTTATGTACTTTTCTGTGTATCTAATACATATTAATACATATTTATATACCTGGTCCATATTTTGTATATCTAGCATGTATCAGTAAAATTTACCAAAAAATAAAATAAACCTAAATTCTATTCAATGTAACATCTTTAAAACGCTAAGAAGGGAAAATGACAAAATCCAGAAAACAATGTAATAAACTTCAGCTATTAACAGTATAAACATTAATATAAAATGTTTATGCCCAGATAATCAAACAACCAGATCTAATGTAGCAGGAATAGGAGACTTAAAAACTTACTAAGGAAGCTCTCCGAGACCTTCGGCTCATTGGTTGATCAAACGGTGGACTGTTTATCTGCAACTTTTCAAGATACCCATCAGGTATTCTGATATCTGCAGGCAGTGATAACCGCTTATTTAAATCCTTTTAAAAACCAAGAAAAAGAAGATCTATGTAGGTAACCACAAACAGAGACAACAAAGGCATTTGGCTTTTTAATTCATGAGCTCTAATATATTATTTCTTAGCAATCAGTAATTATAAAGGTTTGTTGAAATTATAAAGGTATCTACATTAATTACAAGCAGATTATTTATTTCCTAGTCTGAGCCACTAGGGAAGCTGCATGTAATATACCGAAAGCAAATATATTTACTGTAAGCCAAAGTATACAGTGCAGTTTATTTTACAGAAATGATGTTCTACAACTGAGCTGAGTCCCTTCATTGATAAAATCAGCATGGAATTAATTTTGACATTATTATACCATATAGCTGCTTTTAAGTCATGTCTGACTCTTTGCAACCCCGTTGACTGCAGCATGCCATGCTCCTCTGTCCTCCACTACCTCCCAGGGATTGCTTAAATTCATGTCTTTTGAGTTGATGATGCTATCTAACTATCTCATCTTCTGCCACTCGCTTCTCCTCTTGCCTTCCATCTTTCCCAGCATCAGGGTATTTTCCAATGAGTTAGCTCTTCACATCAGGTGGTCAAAGTACTAGAGCTTCAGTAATAGTCCTTCCAGTGAATATTCAGGGTTGATTTCCTTTAGGATTGATTGATTTAATCTTGCAGTCCAAGGGACTCTCAAGAGTCTTCTCCAGCACCACAATTTGAAAGCATCATTCTTCAGCACTCAGCCTTCTTTTGGTCCAACTCTCACATTCAAACATGACTACTGAAAAACCACAGCTTTGACTATAGAGACCTTTGCTAGCAATTGATGTCTCTGCTTTTTAATATGCTGTCTAGGTTTGTCACAGCTTTTCTTCCAAGAAGCAAGCGTCTTTTAATTTCATGGTTCCAGTCACCATCTGCAGTGATTTCGGAGCCCAAGAAAACAGAATCTGTCATGCTTCCACTTTTTCCCCTTCTATTTGTCATGATCTGATGGGAATGGATGTCATGTTCTTAGTTTTTGGAATGCTGAGTTTCAAGCCAGCTTTTTCACTCTCCTCTTTCACTCTCATCAAGAGGCTTTTTAGTTCCTCGTTTTCTGCCATTAGGGTGTTATCTGCATATCTGAAGTCGCTGGTATTTCTCCTGGCAATCTTGATTTCAGCTTGTGCTTTATCCAGTCTGGCATTTCACATAATGTACTCTGCATATAAGTTAAATAAGCAAGGTGACATCATACAGCCTTGACGGACTCCTTTCCCAATTTTGAACACATCAGTTGTTCCATGTCCAGTTTTAACTGTTGCCTCTTAACTCACATGTCCTGGCAAGGGGGCTTGCATAATTCAATGAAACTATGAGCCACGCCATGCAGGGCTACCCAAGACAGACAGGTTATATGTAAAGAGTTGTGGCAAAACAAGGTTCACTGGAGGAAATGGCAAACCACTCCAGTATTCTTGCCAGGAGAACCCCATGAACAGCATATCATTTGGTAGGAAGAGGCAAAGTCTACCATAAAATGGGGTTGGTTTGAATAAGTAATTGCATGATTTTGCATGCAACACAGTGAGATAATCTGAAATATTTTATTATTGCTATGTCAGTGGAAACAAGTAAAAGGTATTTCTATTTAATTATGTGAACTGAGAGAAACAGAGATTTTGCCTGTATTATCACACCAAGAAACATAAATCCTATAAAAATAAATCCCTATTAATAATAAACAAATCAGGAGATAAAATTGAGATGTACAGAAATTGTATACAGATTTATTGAGAAATATATGGCTTAAGTATCAAAATATATCATGTTCTCAACTGATGAGAAAATAATAATTCTCCCAAGTTAGTTTTATATTTTACATAACTCTAAACAGATCACAGTAAGATTATTCTTGGAACAAAACATTTAAAATTTATCTACAAGAATAAATAGAGAGCAATATCCAAAAACTTTCTAAAATAGATAAAAATATATGTGTGGGTGTGGGGGTCTTTCCAGATACTAAAGTATATAATAATCAAGAGTGTGTCACCTTTGGGGGAGAATACAGCTCAATGGATGAATAAGAAAGTCCAGATCTAGATCCTAGTATTAAATAAAACTTTTCAACCTATAATAAAGAAAATCATACATATGGTGAAGAGAAATAAATATTTTTATTACTGTAAAATATTTTATTACTGATGTAATTTATACAGTGATATGAACAGTAATCATGAGTTTGAGTGAACTCCGGGAGATAGTGAAGGACAGGGAAGCTTGGTGTGCTGTAGTCCATGGAATCGCAGTGAGACATGACCTAGCGACTGAACAATGAACAGATATCAAGTTGATTTCCAGTGTTGTAAGTGGTATTTTACCATTTAAAAACTGATATGGTTTTGTGTTAACTGATTCAGAAGCAATCTCTGATCAGCAAAAATCCAATCAACCAAGAGGACAAATACCCTAATCATCAATACCTCAATAGCACTGAAAAAAGTAACAACATTTTTATTTCAAAACATACTCAATTTCCTGGAGAAATTTTTAATCTATAGTATACATATGGAAATAATAATATTCATAATCAACTTCTGTCCTCAAGGTTATACACAACACTGACAGAGAGAAGGTAATGAGCTTTTCATTCTTTTACATGGAGAAATAACTTACATGTGCTACAGAGATTAGCAGGTATAATAAACCAGAAAAGGAAGTGATATACATATTCATAATATAAAGCAAGAAAAAAAACCTGGTGCTTATTTTTTGTATACTTTTTGAAATCTGAAAATATTTATAAAGTCTGAAGTACCTAGATGATGAATCTCAAAAATATTAATTAAAATATTTTCTAAAAGGAAGACTTTCCCTAATGTATCATCTTGGATTTCCAAAACTTTTGAAAAATTCACATTTCCCTTACAAAGACTCTACATAGTATTTTGCAGAATGTTTAAGTATACTTACTGTATATGTGCCTTGGTATAGTAGATAATTAGGAAAAAATATTCACAGACTAGTTTTTATTAATGCAAAGAAACAACTTTCTTACAGGTGTCATAGTGCTATCATGAAAATGTTCAAATAGGCATTTATTCTTATTTATTTATACACACAAACACAGGCATATTTATGTTTTCTTTTTAAAAAATGGTACCTCTATTGAGATCCGCCTATGTATACGATTTCTAAGACAAACACCCGTAGGTGACTGGACTTCATCAGATGATGTCCCAGAAGCTTGGTCACTCTCACCATCTGATCCCATTTTTAGATTTTCATGAACAATATCTGTATCAGAAAATGAAGTATTATTTATCTTAGAAGAGATTCACTTAATTCTACAGTATCACATAATTTATTATCTCTACATATAAGATGTAGACAGCCAACAGCCAAAAATCATAGCATAAAAGGTCTTTTATATTCTGGGTAGCACAGATGTGCAGTTAATGTAGGACAAATGTCCTAAAACAGTAGTAATAAATTCTCTTATGCTCTAAGATTATAAACAGTTATTTTAAAAAACTAACATTCAAGCTATTACCAAGAAATGAATAATAAAATTAGAGACCAAAAATAACACTTGAGGATTATTTAGTCAGTTCTCTTATTTTCCAGATCTAGAAACTGAGACCTTGAAAGGTTAAATGACTTTCAAAGGTCACAGAGCTTAGAGGCAGAGCCAAAATAGAAACCTGATCTTTTATTTAGTTTGGTATTCTTTCCATTTAATAATGTGCCATTGGGTCATATCAAGATGAACTGGTTCTTTGCATAGTCTTTTTAAAAACTGTTTTACAGTTGCTAGCGTAGCTCCCCATCCCCAAGTGTTAAAAAACAATTCAAAAAAGTATTCACTTAGTACTGATTTTGTATAACTACAAAGACAGTACAACAAAATCTACTGGGGGCAAAAACATATTTCACTTACAATGCAAGGTAAATTATGATTTTTTAAAACAGGAATAAAAGTTAAATGGGAGTAGAGTGTAGGGAGAGTAATTCCTTTTGGGAGTATTAAAAATAAACTTGTACACTTTTATACCTGCTCTTATATTTACATTTGTCAATCACCTTCTAATTCATCTAGCAAGAGTAGCCCACCAGAAACAAATGCTAGATCTCAAACACATCTCTTCCATGGGTCCTCTCCCAGAATTATTTGCTCCCCCAAAAGTATCATGTTCTTCCACACTGAAGTGCTTTAGCAAGCTTTTTGTTTTTTCTTATCTGTAAGAGATTATTTCTTCTTTTTATCAATGTGGTGAATCCATTTTTCAACAGTATGCTCATACATCATCAGGTCTTTTCTACTCTCAGATACAAAAATTAACACTGTGCCCACATCTTGCACACCAACAGTACTGAAGAGGAGTTTTTGGTTCATGTGGCTTATATCAAGCTATGAGATCCCTTGGGGGCAGAATCTGACTTACTCACTTTTCTATTCCTAGAACCGAACTAAGTAGCTCAACAAATACTCCACTGAATTAAACATTAACTAAAAAAGAAAAAGAAAAAAATCAAAGGATGGCCCACACGAATTGGATCTTTTCTTTCAAATGAAATGTTATGAACTCCAGGGTCTCATCAAATCAGTCTTAGATTTCATACATTTCTGTATTTTGTCTTGGTAACACATTATTGAGAAAATTCTTATTCACACTGATAAGCAGCTGTAAAAATAATGGTTTTTAATAGACCAATATGTAATTTATGAATATAGTTTAAGGACACATTTCTGGAGAAATTTTATACTGAACAAAAAATTAATTTGGCAGTAGAAGTCAATGTACTGGGTGACTGATTACTAATCTGATGGTATTTAAGACATCTGAGACCAAGCATTCTTTTCTACCACTCTTTAAAAATGTTAAAGGTAATTTAATCATGTCTTCCATTTCCAGGAAAATCTACAAATCTTCCTCAAGAAAATGTTGAATATACTTTAAAATGTATAGCTGAGTTTGCCTGACTGCATGCTTAATACCCAGGAAGCAGAGACAAAGAGAGAACTGAAGGTCCAAAGTTGTTATGCAAAAACTGACTGTCACTTTCTTGGGACGGGTTTCTGATCTTCATAAGTGTGTGCTTCGATTTAGCCGCCACACTGAAATAAAAGATGAAGCCTCAGGTGTCCCACGTGCCTTTCTGTAGGAAGACAGGCAACTTTCAAAAGAGCTACATCTTCAGTAAAAGGCAGACTTAAAAATGGAAATCTGCTCTCGCACATGAGGACTACAAAGGAGTTTATCAATTTCAGACTATGAGTAAATACTGGGTAGCATCTGACTCAACCAAGAAACACCTCATGTCACTAACAAGCTAGTTCTGACATGAATACCAGATGGTCTTTTCACTTCCATCAATAAGAAAAGAGTGAAGCAATGAAGCCTTATGTCAAGACTTCATTCGTCACCAGTGTGAGCAACTTCTTTTCTGAATCAGGTAATAATTCTTAAGTAATAGAAGAACTTACTTCAGAAATTACTTCTCAAATGGCTCAATTTTTGTGTAATTCACAATTTTAACAGCTACAGACAGACATAACCCACTTTCAAATTTAATCTGCATTACTAACATTTTCAACATCACTTTAAGTTTAGACCAAGGATCAGCATATGTGACCTGTTTTTGTATGGCCCTGAGCTAAAAATGGTTTTGACATCCTTAACAGATTATTTTAAAAAGATTATGCAACAGACCATATATGGCCCACAAAATTTGAAAAAACTTTTACTGCCTGCTTCTTTATAGAAAAACTTTACCAACCCCTAGTCTAGACGACAACAATAAATTAAGCCCTAATCTGAAGTGTTTTCCAATTTCTGTGAGGATAAATACTCCCTTTGTGGCTAACCTCAAGCTACCAATATGGTATCACTGAACACCTAGTTGGGTAATATGAACACCATGACGTTAGTATTTTTGAGTATACAGGTACAGGAGAAATATCCCCAAAGCATAGGCAACAGTTAACTGTAGTAAAATAATTAGGAAATAAAGACTTTTGGGTATTTATTATCTTTGTTTTTAATTTACTTAATTGTAAGTTTATATAATTTAAATTTTAATAATGGCTATGATTAACAATCAGCTTGCAAAATTTCTGAAAATTTAACAATTATCTCTCATGAACCAGTCTGAGACACAGACAAAAACCACTGCAGACAAGCTGATCCTCCCAAAATTAACAGAACACATAAGAAAATAATCTGTGGGTTGATACCATGGCAAGATTAAGTAGATAAAGAAAGAAGCAGAATAAAACCTTCAGAAACTTCAGTAAATATAATTATGTCATAAGCCTATAAAATAATTATATTTAAAATTATTTAAAAACCAAAACAGGACAAGAAAGCATCAAAAAAAAAAAAAAGCCCAGAGAAATAAACAGAAACTTGCAGACATATATTTTTCTTAGATATTTAAAATAACACGGTGACAAGAATAACAACTCAGGCAATAATCATATATACTAATTATTGCACTTAACTATCAAAAAGTGATAATCTAGAGCTACTGAGGTATGACTCCAAATTAAGCACCATCTCAAACTGCTAGTCATCTTGAAATCTTACATCTACCTCTTAAGGGCTGTTTTCTTTCTGGTGAACAGGTTTTCAAATATTACTCCTCTGTAGTGTCAGCACTTCTGTCTCTCCAGAACCTTCCAGTTTTCTGCTCTCTCTCCTATTCCCCACTTGATTTTTACCTTACAAGAAAAAACTAGATAATAAAGGCGGGAGGACTTGCATACAGCTAAAACCTAGCTATGGACATAACCCACAGTCAGTATAAAACACAGATAAATTACCTAATCTGCTTCCATTTCTGGGCATCGCCATGAAGGAACCAAGGCTTCCTCCAATAACGCTATGTGGTCTCCGCAATGGGGGCTTCTTAAAGGACCCTGTGTACTGGTGGAGGAAGGAATGCATACTGTGTGAGGCTGGAGGCCTGCCATTCTTCACGATAGGCTCTATAGTTCACCGTATCCAAAAAGCATTCCATTAATAGCCCAAGATCCAAGATGACACGAGAAGGATTGAGAAAGCAAAAAAGAAAACAAAAGATTATGATAGAGATCATTACATTTAACCTCTTTTCTTTGGCTAAGCATATAAATTCTAGAATTAAAATATTTCTATGACAAATACTTACAGAAAATACTATTTGGAAATGATCCAGTAACTTAAAGATCCACTTTTTAAAACCTATTTTTTAATTGGAGGATAGTTGCTTTATAATGTTACATTGGTTTGTGCCATATAACAACATGAGTCAGCCATAAGTATATATATATATATATATATATATATGTGTGTGTGTGTGTGTGTGTCCCCTCTCTCCTAAATCTCCCCTCCCATTCCTGAGTCCCACCGCTCTATTTTTAATACAATCAAAATTGGTTAGCAATCACAAAGCTACTAATATAGCCCAGAAGTTTCTGATCTGTTTAATACATCAAGATTGTTTCCATAACTCTCCTAACATTTACTGACTGCCTCATATATGCCTTATGATTAGGAATACTGTAGAATATAAAAGACATAATCCTGGCCTGAAATGACTATATACCTGCTTGTTAGACATTCAAAAAAGTATGCCAAGTTAGTAAATAAAACAGAAGTACCTAAGTATGTATCAATACAGAGGTTCTGAATACCAATTTAGAATGTTTCAATTGTTTAAAAAAAAAAAAAAAAGCACAGACCTATAACCATGACGAAACATTGCAAAAATATAACTCTTAAAAAGAGCTGGTGGCTCAGATCCACAGAACAAGACCAAGGCATGGGCTTGGGAAAAATGAGCCAACAAGGCCAACAGAGAAAGGGGCAAAACAGTCCTCAAGGACCCCACAGGCCTAGGTCATCCCCTCTGGATAAAACACCAGACTAGAGGTAGGGAGAGTGCATAACTAGCAATGCCGAACATCGGTCCATGCCCATGCCTGGACAAACATTCCCTGACAGGAGCTAGCTGATCCAAGACTGGGGATCCTAACTTAAGCCGAGCAAAGTGAATAATGACTTAATAATGAATGGGGGCACAAAACATATTTCACTTACTAGCATACAAATGACTATCATTAATAGTTTTTGAAAGGTATTTATGTAGTAAATATATAGGAAACTACAATGGTGGAGGAGGGGAGAAACGGTGAACAGAAAGCTAAAAGAGAGAAAAGAATCAAGGATAATTCCTGGATTTTTAGCTTTAAGTGGTTTAGGTTAAGTGAGGAAAGCTGGAGAAGAGGCTGATTTGGGGGGAAGGAAATAAAGATTTGTGGTCAGATCATATTAAGATTCTCATTAAACATCTATGTGAAGAAACCAAATAAGCATTTGGAAATGAATCTAAAGACCCAGACAAAAATCCTGACTAGAGAGACAAATTTAGGCGTAGTCAGCATGTATAGTAGCTGAAGTCATGGGACTAGATGAGGTCAATTAAATATTTCAAGATTATGACAGCAACCAGACAGTTCAGTAGGATCTTTAAAAGTAGTGGAAATCTTTAAGGCATTGTGCAAAATTTATCATATGCATTATAATTTTTCTAAGATTTTTAGAGTATTATCTCCATTTATGTGTACTTTCTTATTCGTTTTATTCTAGGATATGCATGAGAGTCACCTGCCTATATATAATACAAGAGTAAGAGTATTCTGTTGGTACAAGTGACTGAATAAGAGACAAGAGATCAAAAATTGGTTCCAAGGTAGTTTACTTAGGAAATTTATATTCTTCCACCTCAAGTTAGCATTGCCTCTATATGGTTAGACAAAGATCACTTGTTTCACAAATTGGTTATATAGCATGTGAGGAGATCATTTAAAAAGTATAGCCTATCTCTTTTCATTTGTTAAACCATATTCAGATAGACTATGTGTTACTGATCTTAGGAGCTTTTTACCCTTAGATTCCATAAAGAATGAGTATGTTGGAACCAGCTTTGATAGACGACCAAAAAGGTATTGAGTCTTTGTGAAAACTGTCCGTGTTCTTTATACACAGGAAATAAACAATAATAGATTATAATTCAGAGATAGCCTATGCTACCAGCAATCTCTGCAACTGAAGAGGAATCAATGTCTATTATGACACCTTCAAGTATTACTTCAAGTAATTTGAGAAATTTAAAGAGGAAACTCAGTAGTTTCTATTTTTCTCTTCTTTACTAATTTTAATGTTACTATTAGAATAAATTTTAATAAACTATATTCTACTTCAAAAATTTTTTAAATATTTCACCATTCACTATAAATTAAGCATGTTTTAAGACAGTTAATACTAAAGTATTCCAGAAAATATGCCATGAATCAAAAATATTAATTAGCTCTCCAAAAAGTATGTACATTTTCTTTGACTCACACTCTTTTTTTTTAAAGATGTTTGTCTTGTAGTCAAATTCCTATCAAGAATGTGTCCCAGAAACCACCCATGAAGAGTATTCTGTGCCTACTTTACTTCTAAGTATCACTGGCAGATAGCTAGCAATACTCATGGAGCCCAAGAATGAACATACAGGGCTTAATTAATACAAAGAATTCAAGGAGATCAGAGAGATTTAAGGATTTTTCTCCTGGCAAGAGGAGTAGAAGACAAAATAATATCAGCTTTGAGATCTGATTCAAATCGTGAATGTAAAATATTTCCCTCCTACATGTAAGTAAATTATACCCAAATTATTAAATTTTCTACCCAACTCATCTATGTTTCCCCTCCCGTATTATGAGCCAGATAACCTTGAGTAAAATAATGATACTCTGAGGAAAACAGCTATAAACTGAAGCTTGGGTATGATAAATTACTTACCCAGACTCATACAACTATTAAATATATAAGTGTATATTCCAAATTCCAATCCATAACTTTTAACTTAACATCCAGAGAGCTTTTCATTATACCTTTCCCTCTCTCACAAGGATATTTACATTTCAGCCAGAGGGGGTATAGAAATTCATGATTCCACCCGCTGCCACAAATCTCTAACAGGATAGTTTCAGACAGAGGCAAGGAAGGCTTTCCAGAGAATCTGCACATTATGACACAGAGGCAGCCATTCCTGTAAGCTCCTTCCTGGTTATTATTATGACATCCCTAGGGCTATTTCAGTTTTGAATATGGAGCCTTATTCTATAATTTCATCAGGATTTTGCATTATAATGCATTCAATTTAACAAATCTTTTTTATTTTAAATTAATATCTGTGTACTAACTACACTATAAAAAGAACTGCCAAACTTGTGTAATATTATATGCCTATCTTACTATAAGAGCTCTCAATACTATGGATAGATTCTTTGGTCAATATAAGAAAACAGTATGATTAATCATGTGATAAACCTTGTGGTCTATGTGGACAGTCAATATGTATACATAATGTTATAAATCTGTTATGAGGTCTCAAACAGAAATTTCACAAACTTTTTTTTCTGGACGCACCATGCAGCATGTGGGGTCTCAGTTCCCTGACCAGGGATGGAACCCGAGATCTTGGCAGTGAAAGTGCTAAGTATTAACCACTGGACAGCCAGGGAACTCCCTGGAATTTCACAAACTTACTATGCACTTCTAAGCTGTATTAACTTCAGTTATAAGAATAACAAAAATATTTAACTGTTAATTTAAAAGTAGGTATTTAACTAGGACATTACTATACAAAGTACTGTTACTCAGGAACCACTGAAAAATGGAAAGATAAACAGGATATAGAATTCATCAGTGTTAGAGACCAGGTAGAGTAACACTGTTTAAGTAAGAATGGAACATTCCAGTAAGCAAGCGAAAGTTATTGAACTAGGGAAGGAGGCAAAGAAATAAACAAAAGGAAGCTATCAGGAACTAACCAGGAAAGTAAATGTACATTGGATTTATAAAGCAATTCAAGGGAAAAGTATCTCTCTTTCCCACCCCACTCACCCAAATATTTACCATTATCTTTGCTGCTGTTTTCTTCAATAGTCATTTGCTCAGCCAATTCAGACAATGATTCATCAATAGTCTGGCTTCCCCGAAGCGTGAGGGATAGCCTTCTCTTAAATTTTTTCATCCTATCAACTGAATGTGACTTGGAAAATCCTGAAAGAAGAAAACAGAATGAACACAAGAATAAAGCTATGAATATCTTACTGCTCAAGAACGACCTTTTTTTGGGTTTACTGGGAATCTTCAAAATAAGTATAAAGTAAGAATTCTCCTGTCCATCAAATATCACAAAATCTAGCCTCTTCCTTAAAAAGATCCATTCATTTTAATTAATGCCATATGTATACAGAGCATCATCAGAAGAGCAAGAATTCTACAAAACTAAAGATTGGGATTTTAAACATCACAATTCAACTTAGAAGGATTAGAAATTTTTCTAAAATGAACTCTCTAGAAGCCACTTTAGTGCAAATATATCATTATTTTGATGTCAGTTCCATCATTATAAATATCAATCATCATACTAGAATTAGTGATATCTTTAGATACAACTGAGGAGATAAGACAGGTGAAAGCAATGAAGCAGAGAGAGAATAAAGAATGAAGTCTGACAATTTATCAAACAGCACCAGCAGAAATTTTCTTTTTTAAGTTCTTATTTAGCCAATATATTGGGGTTCTGTTCCCCCACCCCATCCCATCAGTTGTCAGGAGTCTCTTCCTATTATCATAACAATACCAAATTTTAGAAAGAAAACAATGAAAGTCTAATTAACAGGTTTCAAAATGCCTACTCCCTAAGACTATTCATATCTCTTAATTCATTTAGTCTTCCTAAAGAGTCAACTATAGTATCCCAATTTCACATATAAGCAAACAGGCACAAAGAAGTTCCTTGACTGAAGGCAAACAATGACATAACTGAGATTTAAAACCAAGATTACCATTTACCTTCTCCCTCACATTTTAACATCTCTGAAATCAGGATATATCACAATTAATGGGATGTCAATTATAATTGACAGCTTTCTCTTTTCTTAGCAGTACATATACCAATGGTACAATTCATAGTGGAGTCTTCAGTTCAGTTCAGTTGCTCAGTCATGTCCGACTCTTTGCAACCCCATGAAACACAGCACGCCAGGCCTCCCTGTCCATCACCAACTCCCGGAGACCACCCAAACCCATGTCCATTGAGTCAGTGATGCCATACAACCATCTCATCCTCTGTTGTCCCCTTCTCCTCCTGCCCCCAATCCTTCCCAGCATCAGGGTCTTTCCAATGAGTCAGCTCTTTGAATCAAGTGGCCAAAGTATTGGCGATTCAGCTTCAACATCAGTCCTACCAATGAACACCCAGGACTGATCTCCTTTAGGATGGACTGGTTGGATCTCCTTGCAGTCCAAGGGACTCTCAAGAATCTTCTCCAACACCACAGTTCAAAAGCATCAATTCTTCAGCACTTAGCTTTCTTTATAGCCCAAATCTGACATCCATACATGACTACTGGAAAAACAATAGCCTTGACTAGACTGACCTTTGTTGACAAAGTAATATCTCTGCTTCTTAATATGCTGTCTAGGTTGGTCATAACTTTCCTTAGAAGGAGTAAGCATTTTTTAGTTTCATGGCTGCAATCCCCATCTGCAGTGATTTTGGAGCCCAGAAAAATAAAGTCAGCCAATGTTTCTACCATTTCCCCATCTATTTGCCATGAAGTGGTGGGACCAGATGCCATGACCTTAGTTTTCTGAATGTTGACTTGAGTGGAGTCTTAGATATAATTAAACAAGGTACTGGTTGCCAAAATTAAGTCCTCAATTATTTACCCATAACTTCTTTTCTAATTTACAATCTTAATTGTTGGAGAAGGAAATGGCAACCCATTCTAGTATTCTTGCTTGGAGAATTCCATGGACAGAGGAGCCTGGTAGGCTACAGTCCACAGGGTTGCAAGAGTCGGCCACGACTTAGCAACTAAACCAGTTTACCAGATTACCAAGAATATTAAAACCATTACCCCAACTAAAAGAATCTTCTAACACTAATATGTTAAAACACCTGTTTAACCATCTAGCTCTGGATATCTATTTTGAATTGGTAAGTATTTTGCTTACCTTTTCATTCCAGGGCTTTATTCCAAGTAGCTAAGTGTGCTAAACAAGCAACATAAGGTCTTTATAATGAATAATTTTTGTCTGCTCAAGGCTGGGGGGAGGGTATCAAATACAATTTTATAAGTAATATTATCTTTTACCAATTCTGTTTTACATTCTTAAAGATAAATTACTGTTGCTGAATATTTTCTACTATCTTCCAGTTGACTAATCCTCTTTTCAGCTGTGTCTAAGCTACAGCTAAACTGATCTACTGGGTTCTTAATTTCAGTTACTCTATTTTCAGTCTTTTATTCTTAATTGATTCCTTTCTATAGATTCAAGTTCTCTAGTAAACTTCTTCACCATGCTGTCTATTTTCAGGACTAGGTTAGTTATAGTATTTTAAAGCTCTTACCTACTGCTGGTTTTCTTCTGTTGGTCCTATTGCATGCACAGTAATTTTTTTTTTTTTTTTTTTTTACTGAATACTACACATTGTATGTGAATGACTACATGAAAATACTTAGGAAAAAATGTAGAAGCTCTGGATGATGTTTTCTTCTTCTAGAAAGGATTTAATCTTTTTCCACCTGCTCTTCCAGAGTAAGAGCAGACCACCTCAGTCCAATTAGGAACACAGCTGGTTTGAGACTGAGTTTCAGATACAGTAAAGACTGGCTTACTTCTGTTTGTTTCCACTCCTACAGTGTGGCCTCTCAAACAATGCCAACTGCAAGCCTAGGACAAAAATAACAATAAAATCTACTGAAAGCTCCACTCAACTCCCTCAAGTCATGTTTTGCTCACCTCTCATACACTGCTCAATTTTATCTTCTTATCCCAGAGAGCTTAAGAGGTGGAAAGTATTTCAAGAGGAAACCCAGCACAGAGTATCTCTCTCTCTCTCTCTCTGCCCCCTCTCTTCAATCTTTACTCCTGAAGTCTTGACTGATTCAGAAGCTCTACAATGCCTTCAAACTATATTTTTTCCCTAGTCTAATAAGGAGCCTTGGAGCCTTTAGTTGCTAACTCCTGTCCAACTCTTGAGACTCTTATGAACTGTAGCCTGCCAGGCTCCTCTGTCCATGGGATTCTCCAGGCAAGAATACTGGATTGAGTTGTCATTTCCTTCTCAGGGAATCTTCCCAACCCAGGAATTGAACCAGGGTCTTCTACATTGCAGGCAGATTCTTTGCCAATTGAGCTATGAGGGAAGCCCTTGATAAGGAGCCTTGGTTTGATACTAATTCCTCTCATTACAGACAGAAATGGAAGTTCAGATATGGATTAGATGCAGATAACATATATATTTTAACCAACAAGGTGAATTTATAGGAAGCAGTCAGTAAACTCGAAGATTGATTTCAGTTAAGAAATCTGTAACTATAGGGCTGTCCTAAATGTTAGATTCTTTACTTTTCAAAGTCAGTCTTTATTTAGCTCTACCCTGAGAGTCAGTAATCCTTGATATTTGTTTAAAAAAACAATAGTATTTAAGGTGAATTGAGCTATTGCCAATTTTATCTACCCTTTAGTTTCTTTAGGAATTTATACTGGAGACACACCCTTCCTTTGTAAAAAGCTCCAGAATCACCCTGTGCAGTGTGGGCTAATTCTGCAAGCTTGGGGGGGGGGGGGTCAAACTGCACATTCCAAAGAGGTATCACTTAAGACTAGCTCCTGGAAGATAACCTCTGACTCCTGCAATATCCTGCCTGATAAATTTCTTTGTATACCTGAAATCTTGGGCCACACCTAATAATTTATATTAACAATGTAAATTATGGTAAATCCCTATCTTTGTATGCCTATCAGTTTGGCCTCTGGGGAGAGAAATAATAAGGGAAGCTGGAGACTGAGTAACTAAAGACAGTCATGTAGGTACTTTCATGCTTATGTAATTGACCCCTAAAAAAAAACTACTGCACACCAAGATTCAGGTAAGCTTCCCTGGTTAGCACCACTCTGCCATGTTGTCATTCAAGACAATTGGAAGAATGAGGCACTGTCATGCAATTCCACTAGGAGAGAATAACTGAAATTTATACCTCATTTCTCTTGGACTCTGCCCTACACATCCTTTCCCCTTGGCTGATTTTAATCTTAAGTATTTTTCCCCTCTAATAAAACATAATTGTACACTTAACAGCTTTTTAAAAATCTTTATGCCCTTTGCAAATTATCAAGCATGAGAGTATCCTAGGAACCCTCAACACATACTCCTTCAAGAAATCTGGGTACCCAAAAAAAAGCCCTAAGAGCTACTCGCTCAGTTACCAACTTTTTGACTCCAATTTTCTCAAACATAGTCACACGGTTACTAATGTCTAATTACACAAACATCACCACTTGAGAATCTTGCACACCATTTCTGAAAATTTGCTGACCATATACCTGCCTTTTATTTCAGATGACAGTAAAGATTAAACAATCCATTCTGACCATTTGAAAAGTAGACAATCCAAACTCCCTTGTACGATAAGTAAAAAATACACACTGGATTTTAAAGACTTAGTAGTTTAAAAGAATGTAAAAAAAAATCCTTATATGCATGATTTTTTAAAATTCTAGATATATTTAAATAAAATGTATATCAAAAGCTAATTCTACTAACTGAATATGCCTGCAAAATACTTGAAAAACCCAGTATGGTGCTTGCATTATATTTCTATTGGGATACTGCCAATATAGAGATCCAAGTAAATTCTGGTGATTTTAAGTAGGTACAAAAAAGGGAAATGGAGGAAAATCACATAAGCCTTAACTTTTTCTTCATACAATGCTTTTTGAACAAAATAGTAAGAGAAACTGTGTTTATAACTCAGAATAGTAGGCATTTCCATCAAGAGAAAATTCTAGTCTATAAAATAACTTTGTATGTATTTTCTAATCTGTCAGGAGTAAGAAAGACATTTCTAATTCATACTAGTAAAAGAAAGGACACTTCATAATAAAACACATCACAACCTGAAAAAGGTCCTATTTTTATCTTCCATGCTGTAACTGTAACCTTTTAATTAAGTCACAATGATCAGTAAACACGGATGTTAAAGAATTTCATCAACACTGCCTAGATAATTATTAAAGAAAAAATACTCCCAAATTAAAGATTTACCAACATTTCTAATTATCTTTAAGTTGAGCTGTGCATATCAACCTTTCCCATTAGCCTCAGGACAAAAATACATACAATACTATAATAAAACACCTTTTGTGAAGTAAAAATTACTATTTACATTAGCTACTATATTATAATACAGCAGTGATAAATTACTGATTTCCTAAAACCAAAACCCTCATGAGGTAGGGTAAAATATTTTTTCTGTTTTAGCAAAAACTTTTATTTGGAATTGTGAGGATCTTTATACCATCACTTTTATGAAGATTAAGATATGGTAACAATGTGATTTAGAGTGAATGCTTAAATATTTAGTTTTATATTAATTCATGCCACTGAAAAACTACTTTACCTTAGAAGTAAATGTGCTATGATTTAAAATAAACCCTAAATAAAAACTCTGCAACTGTTTAGTTTTAATATCTTTAAGACTCACCTATCGAGAGAACAATTATAAATGCTCAAATTTCAGCCTACGTATTACTGTCACCCTTCAGAGGGCTCCTTCCTGACCCTGACCCCTTCTATTCCTTTCTTTTTTTTACTCACAGGACTTACCACATATATATTCCACTCAAATATATGTGTGCATGTATAATACAAAACAACTTTTATGCCTTTCTAGCTGTCAAAAAGACTTTCAGTTTTTTTGCCATAGTTGATCAAAATTTTAAAGGTAAGTAAACAAGTAGACAGAGAGAGGGAAGCCTGGCGTGCTGCAGGCCACAGGGTCACAAAAAGTTGGACACGACTGAGTGACTGAACTGAAACAACTGGGACCTGATTAACTTAAAAGCTTTTGCACAGCAAAGGAAACTATAAGCAAGGTGAAAAGATAATCCTCAGAATGGGAGAAAATAATTGCAAATGAAAAATGGACAAAGGATTAATTTCCAAAATATACAGGTAACTCATACAACTCAATACCAGAAAAACAAACAATCCAATCAGAAAGTGGGAAGACCTAAACAGACATTTCTCCAAAGAAGAGAACAAACACAAGAAAAGATGCTCAATATTGCTCATTATTAGAGAGATGCAAATCGAAACTACAATGAGGTAACACCTCACACCAGTCAGAATGACCATTATTAAAAAGTCTACAAACAATAAATGCTGGAGAGGGTGTGAAGGGAACCCTCTTGCACCGATGACGGGAATGTAAATTGATACAACCACTATGGAAGATGGTATGGAGATTCCTTAAAAAACTAGGAATAAAACCACCGTATGACTCAGCAATCCCACTTCTAGGCATACACCCTGAGGAAGCCAAAACTTGAAAAGACACATGTACCCCAATGTTCACTGAAGCACTATCTAAAATAGCTAGAACATGGAAGCAACCTAGAGGTCCACTGACAAATGGATGAAGAAATTGTGGTACATATACACAATGGAATATTACTCAGCCATAAAAAGGAACACATTTGAGTCAGTTCTAATGAGGTGGATGATTCTAGAGCCTATTATACAGAGTGAAGTAAGTCAGAAAGAGAAAGAAGTAACATATACTAATGCATAAATACAGAATCTAGAAAGATGGGACCAAAGAATTTACTTGCAGGGCAGCAGTGGAGAAACAGACATAGAGAATAGACTTATAGACATAGAGAGAAGGGAGGAGAACACGTATGGAGAGAGTAACATGGTAAGTTACATTACCATATGTAAAATAGACAGTCAATGGGAATTTGCTGTATGTCTCAGGGAACTCAAACAAGGACTCTCTATCAACCCAGAGGGAGGGGAGGGATGGGGAGGGATATGTGAGGGAGGGTCAAGAAGGAGGAGACATATGTATACCTATGACTGATTCCTGAGGTTTGACAGGAAACAACAAAATCCTATAAAGCAATTATCCTTTAATTAAAAAATCAATTAATAAAAATTTAAAGGTAAAAGGGCAATAAATGACACTCAGAGTGACTTCATATAAACTGTGCCTCTTTCCCTCCCTCCCCCAGATACACATAAATACAGCTGAAAATGTTGAAAAATCAGTTTCCAACTACAAGTGCTTAAAATTTGTGATGTGTTAGCGTACTTTATCACCAGTCTAAATTTGATCTGGGATTGCCTGCTGTACAATTAAGAAAATTCTTCAGGTTATTTTTTTCTTTTAAATCCTGAAAATGTAACTACAGGCATACCTTCTTTCATTGCACTCTGTTTTACTGAGCAACAGATAATGTGTTTTTGTTTTTGTTTTTACATTAATGGAAGGTTTCCAGCAACCCTGCAAGTCTATTAGTACCATTTTCCAATAGAATTTGCTCACTTTGTGTCTCTGTGTCCTATTTTGGTAATTCTCACAATATTTCAAACTTTTTCATTGTTATTATATTTGTTGTAGCGACCGTGATCAGTGATTTTTGATGTACTATTGTAACTGCTTAGTATGTATAATATATATACATGTATCTTAGAAAATGTATGAATTTTTGCCTAACTGAAAAATTTATGGCATTTTGATTTCTTCTTGTTTGACTTAGTATGACTGGAATGCTACATTTCTAATTAAAAAAAAAATAAATATGCAACAAGCAATAAAGGTTTACTGTACAGCACAGGGAACTATAGTCAATGTCTTATAATAACCTATAATGAAAAATAATCTCAAAAATAATATATGTGTATATGTATAATTGAAATCACCTTGCTGTACACCTGAAATATTGTAAGTCAACTATACTTCAGTAAACATACATAGTAAGAAAAAAAAAGAAATCAAAACAGACTTACTTCTGATATGGAGAAAGTTTTAGTAGGCTGGATGGAAGATCAAGCCTGCCACATTCCCTTAATCTAAAGCCTAAATCACAGCAAGGCCCTAGCTCTCTCTCTAATTCTATAAAGGCGAAAGAAGGTAAGGAAGCTGCAGAAAAGTTTCAAGCAAAGGCTGGTTCATGAAGTTTAAGAAAAGATGCTATCTCCAGAAAGTGCAAGGTGAAGCAGCAAGTGTTGTTGCAGAAGCTGTAGCAAGTTATTTAGAATATCTAGCTAAGATAATGAAGGTGGCCACACTACACAACAGATTTTCAAAGTAGACAGAACAGCATTCTACTGGAAGAAGATACCATCTAGGACTTTCACTGGAGGAGAAATCAATGCCTGGCCTCAAAGTTTCCCAGAACAAGCTGACTCTCTTGTTAGGGGCTAGCACAGCTGGTGACTTTAAGTTGAAATCAATGTTCATTTACCAGTCCCAAAATCCTAGAGACCTTAAGAATTACGCAAAACTACTCTGCATGTGCTCCGTAAAAGAACAACAAAGTCTGGATGACAGCACATCCGTTTACAACAAAATACTGAGTATTTTAAGGGTACTGTTGAGACCTACTGCTTAGAAAACATTCCTTTCAAAATATTACTACGCAGTGACAATGCATCTGGTCACCCAAGAGCGCTAATGGAGATGTACAATGAGATGAATGTTTCATGACTGCTAATACAAACATCCACTCTGCAGCCCAGGGATCGAGGAGTAATTTTGACTTTCATGTCTTAAATATATTTAGTACAGCTACAGCTGCTATACACAGTGATTCCTCTGATGGATCTAGACAAAATAAACTTAAAACCTTCAGGAAAGGATTCATCATTCCAGATATCATTAAAAACATTCATGATTCATGGGAAGAAGTCAAGGTATTAACAGGAGGTCTGGCAGAAGTTGATTCCAATCCTCATGGAGGAGGCTGAAGACTTCAGTGGAGGAAGAAACTACAGATTTGATAGAAATAGCAGAGAAGTAGGATTAAAATGGAATCTGAAGACATGATTGAACTTCTGCATTCATGATAAAAAAAGATTTAACAGATGAGCTGCTTCTTAAAGATGAGCAAAGAAAGTGGTTTCTTGAGAGAAATCTTCTCCTGGCAAAGATGCTATGAAGACTGTTGTAATAACAACAAATGATTTTGAATACCACAACATAAACTTAGTTGATAAAACAGCAGAAGAGTCTGAGACTTGAGTTCAATCTTGAAAGAAGTTCTACTGTGGGAATAATGCGATCATGCAGCATCGTATTCTATGGAGAAACTGGTCACAAAAGGAAAAATCAATTGATACATCAGTTGTTACAGTAAAAACTTGCCACAGCCACCCCAACCTTTAGGAACCACCACCCTGATCGGCCAACAGACATCCTCCAGCAAAAAGATTACAATGCACTAAAGGCTCAGGTGATAGTCAGCATTTTTTCGCAGTACTTTTAAATTATGGTGTACATACTGGGTTTTTAGACATAATGCTACTGCACACTTACTAGACTACAGTATAGGGTAAATGTAAGTTTTATATACACTGGGGGGGAAAATCTGCATGGCTCACTTTAATGCAGTGTCTGGAACCAAATCTACAGTATCTCTGAGGTACACCCATATTCCATTTACTTACAGAATATACAGATAACCATTCTGGGATACCAACTGAGTTTTGCCATAGGAATGGGAAACCACTTCTTTATTTTTTACTGTTGCTACTGTTCTTAAGCCAACAGCTGTATAAAGCTATAAAAACTCACAACTAGGTCCTTCACTATGAGTATTTACCTATAAAAATGCTGGCATTTTGTGGCCCTTTTGGTAATTCCAATTAAAACAAAATTGTACTCAAATTTACCTTTTAAACCAAACTTTTCCTAACTAGAAGATCTGAGTGGCAATTCTCTGCTTTTATCTTTGAAATATCTTAAAACAATTTCTTATTAATAACTGTAGTTAAAAGTCAAAGAAAAAGCTAAAAATTGCTTTAAAAAATGCTATAACTTTCCTTTAGGTAAAGAAGCTAAATTTACATGCAGAACAAATTAAGCATTTTAAAGTTTGGATTAAAATCCAAGACTGAGGGACTTCCATGGGAGTCCACTGGCTGCAACTCTGCTTCCAATGCAGGGGGCATGGGTTTGATCCCCGGTCAGGGAACTAAGATCCTATATGGCACACAGTGAGGCCAAAAAATAAAATCTGTTTAAAAAAATTTTAATGCAAAATTGAAGTGACAAACTAATACTTTTTCACTTAGCCCTGCTATTGTCCATCTTTCCAAAATATCTAGTAGAATAATACTACTCAAAGAGAGCTTTATTTACTTCTTTATAACATTTTCTTCAGTCACTATGATTTTATATTAAACATGTAAATGAAATAAATTCAATGAGTGGACTGTAAGCAAATTTTCTAATAGTTTTTCCTGAATAATTAAATCACAACATCTACCACTTTCTAAGACACTTGAGCTAGCTATACTTAGAGAAATAACTGAAAATGAAGTTTTTTCACTAGATACAAAAATATATTTGTATAAAACACAAAGTTTTGTACAAAAGATTGACAGTGCACTGAAATAAAATTTCAGTCACACTTATGGGTTTTTTCCACACTTAAATATCTTAATCCTTTATGTGTTCAAATGATTCTTTTCATTTGAAAGTATGAACATACAAACCAGAGGGAAAAAAGAAAAGACACCTACCAAAGACTTTTGGCTAGTCATAAATACACATTAGAAGGACAATATAATACTGTGACACTCCAGATGCAAAATATCATTGTAGGAAGCTCTTGGGGTTGCTCCCAATCGCTCCTACCAAAACACCTAGCAAAGTGAATAAAGGACCAGAATCAACCATCTCAGAACTCTGTTGCCTGACTGAACCCATGTAACCACCAGGGGAGTGCTTGCTAAACGGAGAGGCTGCTGATCCTGACAGGAGAACCCCACGTGCAAACCAGTTAACACTGCTCATTCCTCAGCCTCGTTCCAACAAGAGACGGCTGCAATGCAACCTGCATTCCTAGAGCAGCTGGCTGGTACCAGGGAAGACAGTGGGGAACTCTGACACAAAAAAAATGGGGGCTGCAGATTTGGGTCAGTCTGACAAACCCCTTGAGAGACTGACAGAGATGCAGGCACCTGTCTTCCTTAAGGCCCTTTTGGAGGGCCTAGAGAGATAGCATTGGTTTTGTTCTTGTTGCTTGAGCCAAGTATTAAAGAAGATCGTCAACAGGTCACTCTCTGACTGCAAAGATAATGGAACAGAAACTTTAGTGACCATACACAGAAATACACATTTGCAAAAATCATTTGGCAAAGTCACAGATGGAGCAGACCTCAACAGCCAAGAAACACCCACAGCCATCGTGTTGGAGTATCTGGTTTACAGAGTTACCACATTATAGTACCATGTCCAGATCTCAACAAAAATCACACAGCACACAAACAAGAAGAAAGCATGGCTCATTTATACGAAAAAAAGCATTTCACAGAAACCTTGAGGAAGACCAGAATTTGTCCTAGCCAAAGGTATTAAGTAAACTGCTCTAAATATGCCCCTAGTTAAAGGAAGTTAAGAACAAAGCACTAAAGGAAACCAAGGAAACCATATATGGAAAGAGGGTATTAATACAGAGATAGATATTACAAAGGAACCAATGATAAATTCTGGGCTTCCCAGGTGGCACTAGTGGTAAAGAACCTGCCTGCCAATGCAGGAGACTTAAGAGACGTGGGTTCGATCCCTGGATCAGGAAGATCCCCTGGAGAAGGGCATGGCAACCCACTCCAGTATTTTTGCCTGGAGAATTCCATGGACAGAGAAGCCTGGTGGGCTACAGTCCATGGGGTTGCAAAGAGTCGGACACGATTGAAGCGCCTTAGCACGGCACAATGTAAATTCTAGAGCTAAGACTACAGTAACTGAAAAATTCACAAGAGACTTAAGTAGACAGAGAAAAATATCAGTGAACGTGAAAGAAAGTAAAAATTACTAGTCTGAGGAACAGAAAGAAAAAAGAAAGAAAAGAAAATAATAGAGCCTGAGGGACTTACAGAACATCATCAAGTGGAGCCACAAAAACAGTCACAGGAAAGAAGAGAAAGAGAAGAGGGTTAAAAAACAAAAAAGTGAAGAAATAAAGATTGAAAGTTCCCTAGTCTGATGAAAAACATGAACATATACATCCAAGAATCTCAACAAACTCCAAGAAGGATAAACTCAAAGAGATCCACGCTGAGACACATTACATTCAAGGTGTCAATCCTCAAAAACAAAAAAGAAACTTTGAAAGCACCTAGAGAGAAGCAACTTGACACAAACAAAGGAACCCTCAATAAGATTAACAACTGATGTCGTATCAGAAAATACGTGAAGATCAGGTGGCACTAAGAATAATGTATTTAGAGTCTGAAAAGGAAAAAAAATCTGTCAACCAAGAGTTCTAATTTGGCAAACTATTCTCCAAGAATGAAAGATCAATAGACATTTCAGATAAAGGCTGAAGAGGTTCATTATTAGTAGATCTGCCCTGTAAGAAAATGCTAATGGGAGAGGTGTAGGTGGAAATGAAAGGACATTCAATGGTAACTCAAAGCCATAAAAACTAAAAAATACCAGTAGAGGTAAATATGTGTAGTTATAAAAGACAGTATCATTGTACTGGTTTGTAGCTTCACTCCCCCCCCACCCTCCAACTCTTTCCTATATGATTTAAAGGACAATGTACACATACACACTTACAAAAATGATAAACATAAACCTATGTTAATGGGCACACAATGTATAAAGCGGTAATCTGTGACAATAATTATATAGACAAGGAAGTTAATATACTATTTATATATATAAATATATATTTATACATATCAGAGTGTTTATATATTATTGAGGTTAAGTTTGCATTGCTCAAGCAAGGTTATTAGAAGTTAATTCTAATTTCCAAGTAACCATTAAGAAATTAACTTGAAAATATTACAGAGGGCTTCTCTGGTGGCCCAGTAGTTAAGAATCTGTCTTGTAATGCAGGGGACACTGATTCAATCCCTGCTGCAAGAAGATCTCACATGCCGTGAAGCAATTAAGCCCATGCACAACTACTGAAGCCTACACGCAACAAAGAGAAGCCACCATGAGAAACCTGTGCACTGCAACGAGAGAGTAGCCCAAGCACAGCAGAGAAGACCTTGCACAACCAAAACTTTAAAAATAAAAATAAAAAAATTACAGGAAAGGAAAAGAGTTAAAAACCTCAACTACAAAAAAATCAAGGAAGTGTAAAACAGGGCAATAGCAGAGGAATGAAGGAACAAGAGACAAATATATATAGAAAAAAATAGCTAAACAGAAGAAATCCTTCCTTATCAGTGGTGGTTCAGTCTCTAAGCCGTATACAACTTTTACAATCCCATGGACTGCAGCCTGCAAGGCTCCTCTGTCCATGGGACTCTCCAGGCAAGAATACTGGAGTGGGTTGCCATTTCCTTCTCCAGGGGATCTTCCCAACCCAGCGATCAAACCCAGGTCTCCTGTACTGCAGGCAGATTCTTTACTGACTGAGCTCCGAGGGAAGCCCAATACTGGAGTGGGTAGCCTATCCCTTCTCCAGCGAATCTTCCTGACCCACAAAATGAACAGCAATCTCCTGCATTGCAGGTGGATTCTTCACTAGCTGAGTCACAAGGGAAGCTACATTAAATGTAAATAAACTAAACTCTTCAATGGAAAGGCAGAGGTTGGCAGAGTGGATTTTACAAATATGGTCCATCTAAGTGCTGTTTATAAGAGGCTTATTTTAGATAAGATTGAAAGTAAAAGGATAGAGAAAGATATTCCATGAAAACAGTAACCAAAAGAGAGCTGAAATGGCTAAATTTTTTGTCAGAAAAATAGAACAAAATAGTAAAATAAAGGTTACAAGACACAAAGAGACACTATGATAAAAGATTAAGACATAACAATCATAACAACAGAGGCTGAAAATAATACATTAAGTAAAAACTAACAAAATTCAAAGGAGAATCAGACAGTTCTACAATATTCCATATTCAATATTCCATTTTCAACACTGGATAGAAGAATCAGACAGAAGATGAATAAATAGAGGAGCTGAACAACACTATACACCTAGAGTAACAGACTCAACAGACACATGTAGAATGTTCCTCCTACAACAGGAGAATACACATTGTTCTCAAGTGAAAACAGAACATTCTCTGTGACAGACAATAGTAAGACCACAAAACAAGCCTTAATACATTTAAAAAGACTGAAATCATACAGAGTATATTTTCTGATCACAATGAAATGAAATTGGAAATCATAACAAAGAAAACTGCAAAACTCTCAATAGCTGTAAATTAAAGAGCACACTCTTAACCAACGGATCAAAGAAGTAACAAGAGAGATAAAATACAGACAACAGAAAACAAAAACACAATGTATCAAAACTTACAGGATACAGCAAAAAGCAGTGCTTCATATCTGTAAAAATCTACAATAAAAGATCTCAAACCAACAACTGCAGGCCTTACAGAACTGGAAGAAAAGCAAGTTAAATACAGAATGTCAACAAAACAGAAACTTTGTTCTTTGAAAAGATTATCAACAAACCTTTAGTGGAACCAAGAAAAGGACTTATATTACTAACATCTGAAATAATGGTGAAGAAGTTACTGATTATACAGAAACACAAAGGATTATAAGAGAATATCATCAACAACCCTGGGCTTCCCAAGTGGTGCTAGTGATAAAGAATCCGCCAGCCAACGCAGAAGACATAAGAGACGTGGGTTCAATTCCTGGGTCAGGAAAATCCCCTGGAGGAAGGCATGGCAACCCACTCCAGTATTCTTGCCTGGAGAATCCCATGGACAGAAAGGAGCCTGGCAGGCTACACTCTATAGTGTTGCAAAGAGTCAGACACAAATGAAGCAATTTAGCACATGAACAACTGTACCTCAACAAACTGAGTAACCTAATGGAGTGAATAAATTCGTAGAAATACACAAATTAGTGGAAAGAATTCAGTTAAAAAATAAATGCAGGTCAATGTTTATGAATTTAGATTTAAAAATCCTTAATAAACTACTAACAGAATTCAGCATACCGAAAGGATTACACTTAAGAACAAGCGGGGGTCTTCTCTGCTGGTCCAGTGGTTAAGAATCCATCTTCCAATGCAGGGGATGCGAGTTTGATCCCTGACTGGGTAATTAAGATCTCAGGTGCTGTGAACAATGAAACCTAAGCCCAGGCACTTCAGAGAGCTCACGTGCCTCGAACTACAGGGTCCAAAAACGCTCTGGAGCCTGTGTACCACAACTACAGAGACGCCTGCATGCTGCAACAAACAGCCCTTACACTGCAACAAAGGATCCTGCATGCCGCAACAAAGATCCGACACAGCCATAAATAAATATTTTTTAAAAAGTGGGATTTTCCAAAAGGTAAGGGAGGTTCAATATAACAGAATAATCAATTTTAATGTAGTGTTATTACATTACACTACGTTAAAAGAATGAAGGAGAAAAACTACATGAACATCTCAATTAACGCAGAAAAATATTTATCAAAATCCAATACCCTTACATGATAAAAACACTCAATAAACTAGGACGAGAAGCAAACGTCCTCAACATAATTCATAACACCATGGAAAGCCATAGCTAATACCATATTCATTGATGAAACTTTTCATCAGAAAAGATCAGAAACAAGACAAGGATGCTTGCTTTCACCACTTATGCATAGTATCTGGAAATTCTAGCCACAATAATCAGGCAAAAAAAAGAAATAAAATGAATCATAATTGGAAAGAGAAAAGTAGACGTATACCTATTCACATGACATGACCTTACATGTAGAACACCCTAAAGAATTCAAAGTAAAAACCTGTTTTACTAAATGAATTCAGCAACATTAGAGGACACCAAACTTACACCCAAAAATCAGCTGTATTCTATACACTTGCAATGAAAATAGAAAACGTATATAGAATCAAAACTGATAAAACATTAAGGAAAAACTTTAATCAAGGAGGCAGAAGTCTTGTACACTGAAAATTATAAAATGTTGCCCCCTCCCAAATTTAAGAAGATCTAAACAACTGCAACGACATCTGTAGTCATGTATTGGGTTGGCAAAAAGTTCATTCCGTTTTTTCCATAAGATGTTACAGAAAAATCCAAATGAAGTTTCTGGCCAACACATTACTGTAAGACTTACTATTCAATTACAAAGTTATCCAAAGTGATCTATATAAGCAATCCTTATCAAACAAAATTCCTATAGTGTTTTTTGCAGAAATAGAAAAGCACATCCTAAAATTATATGGAATTCCAAGGGACCTTGATAGTCAAAACAATATTGTATTAGAAGGACAAAATTGAAGGACTCATGTCTTAATTTAAATATTTATTACAAAGTCTGGTGGCTCAGATGGTAAAGAATCTGCTGGCAGTGCAGGAGACCCAGGTTCAATCCCTGGGTTGCGAAGATCCCCTGGAGAAGAGAATGGCAACCCACTCCAGTATTCTTGCCTGGAGAATTTCAGGACAGAGGAGCCTGGAGGGGGCTACAGTCCATGGGGTTGCAAAGAGTTAGACATGACTGAGCACCTATCACTTCACTTCACAGTTATCAAAACATTATGGCAGTGGCATAAGGACAGACATACCGACCAATGGAATGGAACTGAAAGCCCAGTCATAAACCTTCATATCTATGGTCAACTGATACACATTTTTCATTTGGACCCTAACTTTATGCTATATTACAAGAATTAACTCAGAACGGGTCAAAGGCCTAAATCTAAGAGCTAAAACTATAAAACCGTCAGAAGAAAAACATGAAGGAAATATTCATGATGTTGGACTGGCAATGATATATTAAATATAACACCAACAGCACAGGGAACAAAAAAGACAGATTAGGCATTACAATTAAAAACTTGTGCATCTAGAGACAGTATCAAGAGAGTGAAAAGACAACCTGCAGGATGGGAGAAAATATCTGTAAATCACTTATCTGATAAGAGTTTACTATCTGAAAAATATAAAGAGCTTCAACTCAACAACAAAAAAACAATTTTAAAGAATGGGAAAAGGATCTGAGCAAACATTGCACCAAAGAAGACATACAAATGGCCAATAAATGCAGGAAAAGATGTTCAACATTATTACTCATTAGAGAAAAGGAAATCAAAACCACAGCGGGATACCACTGAACAACTTACTAGGATAGCTATTGAAAGCAAGGATGGGAGGGAGGAAGGAAAGGGAAGCAGGTGAGAATGTGAACACACTGAACACTAGTGTACTGCTGCTGCTGCGAATTTAAAATATGCAGCCACTGGGGAAAAACTGTCTGGGGGTTCTTCATAAAGTTAAACAGAATAACCATATGACTAATGATTCCATTTCTAGGGTTATACCCCAAAAAATTGAAAACAGGGACTCAGATACTTTTCACAAATGTCAAGAGCAGCATTAATCATAATACACAAAAGGCAAAAACACCCAGATGTTCAAATAGTGAATGGATAAATAACATGCATATGTACACATATATACATACACACAAAAATACACACACATACCCACAAACACACACACAATGGAATGAACACTACTGTGTCATAAAAATGTAAAGAAGTTCTGACATATGCTAAATCATGAGTGCTGTGCACTTGGTCACTCAGTCGTGTCTGACTCTCGCACCTCCATAGACTGTAGCCTGACAGGCTCCTCTGTCTATAGGACTCTCCAGGCAAGAATACTGAAGTGGGTTGCCATTTCCTCCTCCAGGGGATCTCCCCAACCCAGGGATCGAGCCCAGGTCTCCTGCATTGCAGTCAAGACCCTTCACCGACGGAGCTACGGGGGAGGCGATGAACCTTAAAAACACTCTGCTAAATGAAATAAGTCAGACACAAAAAGACATACTGTGTGATTTGACTTACATGAACTATCTAGAATGGGCAAATTCATATACACAGAAAGCAGAACAGAGGTTACCAGGGAATAAAAGGGAAGGGATGAGGAGGAGTTACTGTCTAAAGGGTACAGAATTTTTGTCTGGGATGATGAAAAAGTTCTGGAGATAGACAGTGGTGACAGTTACACAACTTTTTGAATGTATTAATGTCACTGAACTGTACACTTAAAAATGTTTAAAACAGTGTACTTTATGTTATGTATATTTTACTACAATAAAAGATATCAACTGTTGGGTCAGCATGTATTATCAGTTTTTTAATCAAACCTACATATGTACTTTATTTAGTACAATTTTATTAAAAGAACAGGCTAAATAATTTCAGTGTGAACAATCAACCTATACAAATTAGTCTGAACATAAAAGAGTAAATACTAGGACTACTGCTTATGGTTGGGATGTAGAAACTTACAAAAGACTATTGTTGCTCCCACCTTAACAATAAGAACAACCCAGAAAGACTATAAAATCATAGTTTTTTAAACTCAGCTGAGATGGAATCAATCAATAAACAAATTAAATTCCTAGAGAGAACTAGCCCTTTGCAGGAATGAAAACAGTAATGGCTGGGGCCACAGTGAAAGGAGGAGTAAACCTGCTATAAACTGGGGAAACTAGCCCAACTTTTAAAAATCTTTTTAGGAGTTCATGGGGGCTGGCAAGACATTAAAACCTGGAGCCACTTCAGTCACAAAGCAAATCTGTACTTTCTCAAAAGGACTCTAAGTATTTAAGTTGTATTAACAAGGGAGTGGGGATGCAGAACTGCAAAATGCTGGGGACAGTGCAGCAGAGCTAACAGAAGAAAACTCTGTCCACAAGAGGCAAGTCCTCATGCCTACTACAGAAAGGTGTAAGGGTATTTATTAGGTGAATGCTTTCTCCAGAGGTGAGGAAAGCCAGGAGTGGGGCTAAAGAGAAAAGAAAATGGCTCAGCTGCCCAAGAACACCAGCATCTGAGCTGTAAAACAGAGATCTTAAGAGTTTTACTGTTGGCTGCACTTTAAACCATGAAGAAATTTCCTGAGTTTCACAAGTGGCTCAGATCCCAAGCCCTAATGAAGGGAAAATTCTGATTCTGCACTCAAAACATTTGATATCAGTGATGAACTAGTTATAACTAAAGCTGTAACAGAGTTAAGACCTATACTAGGCTCTTTTCCTAGCAAATATTATATTTCAGCTTTTCCCCCACAACTATGTCATGGAGACCTATTTACATAACTGAGTGTAGTTATTTAAAAGAATTAAAAGTCTAGCATCTGGGAAAGACATCAAGGAGAAAAATAATACTGTATCTCCACTGCCTCCAAACTCTGCTCCTCTAATAATTTTCACTATCTTAGTAAATGGTAACTAGAGTCAGCCACCTGCTCTGGTCGTCTTCCCATTTTTGATACCCACCCCACAATCAATACATCACCAAAATCTGCAGGCTCCTTCAAAATATACCCACAGTTTGGCCACTTCTTACAACCTCAACTGCTAAAATCCTAAGTAAAGTCCCATCATCTCTTTGCTTACAATATTTAGAGCATCCTAATTGGTCTTCTCACTCCCACCCACCACATTCCCCGTCCCTGCCCCACTACCCATAGTATATTTTCTATACAGCAGCCAGAGCAAACATATTAAGTCATTGATAACATCATCTCTTTTTCAAAATCTTCCAACAACTGGCACTTTATTCAATAGTCAAACCCAGAGTCCTTAAATGGCTTACTAGACCCTGTATGACTGGTTTGTCACTCCCCTTTTTCACCTCATCCACTACCATGCTACTCCCACCCACTCTACTCTAGCAGCACCTGTCTCTGCTGATTCTTGCCTTTGCTCTTGCTCCTCCTCTGCCTGGAATGCACTTCTCCCAGACACGTTTAAGGTTAACTTCCTTCTGGGTTCTATTCAAATATCACCTCCCTGGTCACCCTGTATAAAACAGTGACAACTCTTTAACCAAGTTAACACATTCCATCCCCCTTGCCTGTTTTAATTTCCTTTATTGCCTTACTGCTTGACATTCTAAATATTGCTTTATTACTGATAACCTCCACTAGAATTTAATCTCCTTAAAAACAAGGACTTAATGTTTTGTCAACTGTTGTATTTAGTACAACTGGGCATTTAGCACAAAATATGGCATTCAATAGGCACCCATAAATATCTGTTTGAATGAATGAAAAAATCAGTGAATAAAAGCAAATAATAGAGATAAGTCATCTTTTATAACCCCAAATCTTTCTCCTATCTAAAGTCAATCTATCATCTGGCAAAAATTTTAGATCACTGTCATTCTGATCTGCTTAAGAAAATGTTTTATTCATTCATTCAACAAACATTCACAAAGAGGCCCTACCATGGCCCAGGCAATATGAGGTGGAAAGATAAATAAGATATGAACTCTGCCCATAAGAAACTTAGCTTGGGAAGGTGTCATATCATTTTCACAACGATGAAGTTGTAATACAGCAAGTGAGTAACTCTAGGTTAATACATTAATCATTTTTATAATTTGTTACAAAAGCCAAACAATTTATTCAACCAAGAATATATTCAAACTGCACTTTCTGTGAAAATTGTTTCATTAATGTGACATCTTGTGTGAAATTTAATTTGACTGGCTAACTTTATTAAGTTTGTAAAGATGAAGACATTTTGTTCATTTTACTGGAACCCCTATAGGTACATGAAATGACTCATGATCCCTGGTGGCTCAGACGGTAAAGAATCTGCCTGCAGTGCTGGAGACCTGGGTCTGATCCTTGGGTGAGAAAGATCTCCTGGAGAAGGAAATGGCCACTCACTCCAGTACTCTTGCCTGGAGGCTCCCATTGCCAGGAAGCCTGGCGAGCTATAGTCCGTGGGACCGGAAAGAGCTGGACACAACTGAGCATGCACGATTCAATACAAACTTAGATGAACTATAAACCAGTCACCAACAAGTCTCTAGTGGGCTTCTCAATGTTGAATATCAATACACTGACTGATAATCAGCGTATATTATAAATAATTATAATTAATAATAATTATTATAATATATAATATAATTATAAATAATCCCCCAAAGCCTTCTTGCTTTTAGATGGTAATAGGCTTCCCCTAAAAGTTATTTTGTTGTTGTTGTTCACTCAGTAAGTTGTGTCTGACTCTTTGCAACCCCATGACTATAGCCCACCAGGCTCCTCTGTCTCTGAGACTCCCCGGACAAGAAGAGTGGGTTGCCATTTCTTCCTCCAGATCTTCCTGAACCAGGGATGGAACCTGTGTCTCCTGCATTGGCAGCCAGATTCTTCACCACCATTCTTCCCTGATGGTTCAGTGGAAGCCAGAGTCAGACATGACTTAGCTACTAAACAACAACAATAAAAGTTATTTTAATTTTTTTCTTAAAACATGCATTGTTGATAAATATTCTGATGGGAAATAGTTAAAATTCAAAATGTGATTAAAACCTGATTTAAAAATCACTCAAAATGTAGATACTTTCATCATGAATAACCATCAATTGATTTGCAGATGATAAATCCTCACAGAAAGGGCATTTGTTTGTAACAGCTGTTCAGTTTCAGCGAATTCAGAAAGTCATCTATTAAGAATTGTCAGCTGATGCTTTTGACAATAATGGTCTTACTCAGAGCAGAACCAAAAGAGCAATTGTAATCAATTGAGGTAGTGCCGCATTCTGATACACAAATGGTTATATACAAAAAGGAAAAGGCCCATCAAAACAGCAGCCAAGATTTGGAAATAAAATGGTATCTGAAAAATGTATTACCTCATTAAATTTTATTTATTTCTTTGTAAATAAATAAAATTCTCTTATTCATTTCAGCTAGATTTGTTGTACCAAATTCTCTGATTTAAACAAAAACTTGAAATTAAATTATAAAACCAGGAGTTCTTTAAAGACACAAAGAGTTGCTCTTAAAACACCTGCTCTGCCAATTATCTCCTACACTTGAAATCAAATATCATCTCTAGCTAGTAAAACATTGCTCCTCTAAAAAAAATTAAATTTCTCCACTGTAATTCAAAAACAAGGAATGCAATTCAGATTACCATTCTATATCATCTGATTTTGGGTTTGCATATAAGTACTGTATTTCTGAGTACAACCATAGGAAGGTTACAGCAGACTTGATTATTCTGAGTTTCAAATTATTTAGTCCTTTGAGATCTACCATTTTTAAACAATAATGTAAACAGTGGGATTTTACAGCTTTGTGTAGAACCTATCATATTTATTTCATGAAGAGTGAAATATTCATTTGAAAATATGTGGGTTATTTTCAAATATCTTCTGATACTGATTCCTAACAATTTCACACTAACAAAAGATTCTGTATGATTTCAAAACCTTTAGGCCATAAAATTTTTGCACCTTGTTTTATGTTCCTGGATATGTTTCAGTGTCTCCTGGCTTACAATCTATGTGATTGTGAAAAGAATTTGCATACTATTTTATGAAAATTATATAAATCTTAATTATGTTGAATTGGCTCATAGTGCTTTTCAGGCCTACTATATTCTTCTACTACTTTTCTGTATATGCATTCTATTAATTTTTCAGAGTTTTATATTAAAATCCAACTAAGAATCGTAACTTATCTACTTAAAAAATCACTGTAATATATGACGGAGCTATATATAACTTTGTTCTATATTTTCTAAGCCTCCTGTAAATGTTATCATATTTTCAATTAAAAAAATAATAAAGTGAACTATTGTTCAAACTACCACACAACTGCACTCACTTCACACACTAGCAAAGTAATGCTCAAAATTCTCCAAACTAGGCCTCAACAGTACATGAACTGAGAACTTCCAGATGTTCAAGCTGGATTTACAAAAGGCAGAGGAACCAGAGATCAAATTGCCAACATCCGTTGGATCACAGAAAAAACAAAGAGTTCCAGAAAAGCATCTATTTCTGCTTCATTGACTACATCAAAGCCTTTGACTATGTGGATCACAACAAACTGCTGAAAATTCTTAAAGAGATGGGAATACCAGACCATCTGACCTGCCTCCTGAGAAACCTGTGTGCAGGTTAAGAAGCAACGATAAGAACCAGACATGGAACAACAGATTGGCTGCAAACTAGGAAAGGAGGACATCAACACTGTATATTGTTACCCTGCTTATTTAACTTATACACAGAGTACATCATGAGAAACACTGGGCTGGATGAAGCACAACTGGAATCAAGATTGCCAGGAGAAATGTCAACAACCTCAGATACACAGATGACACCACCCTCATGGCAGAAAGTGAAGAGGAACTGAAGAGCCTCTTGATTAAAGTGAAAGACGAGCGTGAAAAAGCTGGCTTAAAACTCAACATTCAAAACACAAAAATCATGGTATCTGGTCCCATCACTTCATGACAAACAGATGGGGAAACAATGGCAACAGTGACAGACTTTATTTTCTTGGGCTCCAAAATCACTACAGATGTTGACTGCAGCCATGAAATTAAAAGACGCTTGCTCCTTGGAAAAAAAGCTATGACAAACCTAAACAACGTATTAAAAAGCACAGGCGTTACTTTGCCAACAAAGGTCTGTCTAGTCAAAGCCATGGTTTTTCCAGTAGTCATGTGTGGATGTGAGAGTTGGACTATAAGGAATGCTAAGCCCTGAAAAATAATTTATGCTTTTGAACTATGGTGTTGGAGAAGACTCTTGAGAGTCTCTTGGACAGCAAGGAGATCCAACCAATTCATCCTAAAGGAAATCAGTCCTGAATATTCAATGGAAGGACTGATGCTGAAACTGCAGCTCCAATACTTTGACCACCTGATGCGAAGAACTGACTCACTGGAAAAGACCCTGAGCTGGGAAAGATTGAAGGCAGGAGGAGAAGGGGACAACAGAGGATGAGATAGTTGGATGGCATCACCGACTCGATGAACATGAGTTTGAGCAAGCTCCAGGAGATGGTAAAGAACAGGGAAAGTCTGTCATGCTATATAGTCCCTGGGGTCACAAAAGAGTTGGACACAACTGAGCAACTGAACTGAACTGATTGATAATATTAGAACCACAGTTTCTAATTATTCTTGAAGTAGTTTGTTTTTCAAGCATTAGTACAGAAAAAACCAGTATCCTACCAAATCTTATGAGGTAAAATGCTTTATTTTTAAAATCAGAAAATGATTGTGGATAAACTAAAGAAGAAAAATTGATCTGAGCACTTTTTAACTACAAGGGCAGAAAAGGTAACTATTTACATCTTTGATTCACACACAAACTAGAAACTCAAGTTATTCTTTACCCTTTCCACTCCTTCAACAGCAGTATCCAAATGATCATCAAGTTAAATCATGTTTCTTTTATATCCCTCACATTTTTCAATCTTACCCTCTTTTCTCTATTTCTACTGCCAGGTCTAAGTTCAAACCACCATAATTTGTTAACTAAATCACTGCAACAAGCCCCATTATTATTCTCCCTGGTTCTTGCAGAAGAGTTGTAAGATAGACAAACCTCTGGTAGTCTGCTAAGGGTAAAAAACAAAACAAAACCATAAGTGAAAAAATTATAACAGCAGAAATTAATTTATTAGGGACCATCTTATAAAGTTAAACACTGAATACCCTGTGATCCTGCTGTTCTTACCCTTGGTACACATCGAAGAGAAAAGTTTAACAGAAATATGAACAGAAATACTCATCACAAAAAGTCTATAACAGCATAACACTGGAAAGAAAACAAATGTCTACAGACAGGAAAATGGACAAATGATGGTAAACTTTCAGAAAGACAATACAGTGGTCAAATGAATAAACTGCAAGCACATGCAGTAAGAATGAATATTAGTGATATTTAACCAAGAAAGCAAGTCCAAAAGACTACATTTAGTATATCTTTTTAATAAAAACAAAAAACCACACAAAATATATTGTTCAAGTAAACATACATATGATAAAACCTTTATAAAGTTTAGAAGACTGATATACTGAGTTCAGGATGACAGTTACCATTTCGGGAGAGCCAAGGAGAACACACAGGAAGATGCAAGTTACTAGGAAGGTTTGAGAAACTGAATTGACAGACACTATTTTATTGATGTATATAAATATATACACACTAGATAAGCAGATCATGCACAGACCAGAGAGGACAATCATGATCCAATAATCATGATTAGGATTATTCTGTGCAAACTGGTTAAAAATGTTAATTCATTTAGAGGGGGAAAGTAAGGAATGAAAAGAATAACATCAAAAATCTCAAGAGAATAAGTGAAATCTTTTAATTATAAAAAGGACAGAGGGCTAGAGTCAATAGGGCTGATTTCTTTTTCCTCATCCTACCACTGAATAGCTGTATATTCTTAGACCAGTCACTTAACAGGTGAGCTTTCAAAACTGAGTTTCCAACCTGTCAGATGAATTAAAAAATTTCTTTTCCAGAAACAAATGAACTGTACTTAAAGTTATTGGGTATGAAATCTGGTCTTTTTTAGAAGATGTGTCATCCCGTTCTTGTCTTCCCTTCCATTCCTGGCTTGCCAACATTCTATTACTCGTCACTGTACTATTTTGCACACAAATAAGGCACCCAGATAATCATCCCAGTAGATGTGCTTTATAACTTATACTGATTATTACAAACACTTAGGTTGAACTTCCTTAAAAAACTGCAAATAGACCTGCCATATGACCCAGCAATCCCACTGCTGGGCATATACACCGAGGAAACCAGAATTGAAAGAGACACGTGTATCGCAATGTTCATCGCTGCATTGTTTACAATAGCCAGGACATGGAAGCAACCTAGATGCCCATCAACTGACGAATGGATAAGAAAGCTGTGGTACATATACACAATGGAATATTACTCAGCATTAAAAAAAAAAATTCATTTGAATCAGTTCTACTCAGGTGGACGGAACTGGAGCCCATTATCCAGACTGAAGTAAGCCAGAAGGAAAAACAACAATACAGTATACTAACGCATATATATGGAATTTAGAAAGATGGTAACAAGAACCCAGCATGCGAGACAGCAAAAGGAACGCAGATGTATAGAACAGACTCGTGGACTCTGTGGATGAGGGCAAGGGTGGGATGATAAGGGAGAATGGCATTGAAACATGTTAATTATCATATGTGTAATCAATCGCTAGCCCAGGATTGATGCTCGGGGCTGGTGCATCGAGATTTCCCAGGGGGAGGGAGGAGGGAGGGAGGAGGGAAGGGGGTTCTGGAGGGGGAGCATATGTAAACCCATGGCGATAACATGTCATTGTATGGCAAAACTATAAAAAAATAAATTAAAAAAAAAAAGACCCTAAAAAAAAAATAGGTTGAACTTCAAAAGACACATATAACCTGGCAGAACAATGGTGAAATAAATGTTGTTACTACAAAAAAGAATAAGGTTTAACTAGGTTATGCTACAATAACAAAGCTTGATGGCTTAAAATAACTAAAACTTTATTCTTTCACATTCCATGTCCCTTGAGAGTGGACTGGGGCTCTGCTACAACTCTTCAAGGACCTAATTCAAAGTTGAAGCTACCACAGGAAGGGAACAAAGAGTATGACAAAGAATACATTTAATACTATCTCTTAAAACTTCCATCTAGAGTACCACTTTTACTCATACTTCACTAGCTAAATCAAATCACATGGACATGCCTAATTTTTTTAAGCACGCAGGAATTCCTACCATATTCCCAAGAGGAAAGTCAGAATGTGTGTGAACATTTTTTACAATTTCACAATGTCTTAGCATTTGGAGACAAACATCAAATGTAATATTAACATACTTGTCTTCCCTTCCATTTCTGGCCCACCAACATTCTATTACTTGTCACTATTTTGCACACAAATAAGGCACCCAGCGGAGAAGGCAACAGCACCCCACTCCAGGACCCTTGCCTGGAAAATCCCATTGATGGAGGAGCCTGGTAGGCTGCAGTCCATGGGGTCGCTAAGAGTCAGACATGACTGAGAGACTTCACTTTCACTTTTCACTTTCATGCACTGAAGAAGGAAATGGCAACCCACTCCAGTGTTCTTGCCTGGAGAATCCCAGGGATGGGGGAGCCTGGTGGGCTGCTGTCTTTGGGGTTGCACAGAGTCGGACACGACTGAAGTGACTTAGCTGCAGCAGCAGAAGGCACCCAGATTAAAAACTCAAGAGTAGAAATAACCAACATAATTGATTTTTAATTGATTTAACAATATAAAAATTCAAACACCAAATAAAGAAAAGATCAAACTGCAAACCAAATCACCATCAAAATTTCCAAAGATTGGGAAAAAAATATATATGTTCCTTAACAAGCATTAAGACATTTCAAGGAAATATTTACTTTCCCCGCAAAATGTCAGCTTTGCTAAGACATTCAAATTGTCCATAGCTCAGCTCAATCGGTAAAGAGTCTGACTGCAGTGCAGAGACCTGGGTTCGATCCCTGGGTCGGGAAGATCCCCTGGACAAGGAAATGGCAACCCACTCCAGTATTCTTGCCTGGAGAATCCCATGGACAGAGGAGCCTAGCAGGCTCCAGTATATGGGGGTTGCAAATGTCAGACACGACTGAGTGACTTAAGCATACAAGCTGCTCAACAGATCCTCCACTAAAAAGGAAATACAACAGGAACAGAAAGATTTCCCCAAAACTCTCGTTTTAGAAAATAGTAACTATAGATTTAAATTGTTTGATTTAAACTGAGAGAAAGGTAACATGCACTAAGGGATATTACAACAAGAATGACAAGGTGTACCACAATGGAGGCAAGAGTTTAGCACTGAGACTGATGTAGGCCAAGATAATTGCACCATATACTGGAGAGGGAAGCATATCGTAATCAACTAGGAGACCCGGAAACTCTCTGGGCTACCCTGTATTAAGCATATACTTACATAATAATGATGAAAGTACACTGAAGAAATAGGGCTCACTCTGAATATAATGAAAGTGGAAGGGGAAGCTTGAAGGTTTGTTTAATCAAAGTGAGACATGCTAGGCCTCATAAACTGAAAAGGTATCATGATTTGGATTCTTACCTGGAACAAAGTTGTGAATATGTGCTATTAAGAACTAGGCATATTCAATCTCATGAACAACTAGATTAGAACAACTGAACCAGAAAGGTCCAACCAAGCTTGAAGTATGTGTCTTTTGGAGGGGTAGCATATAATCCCTCATGTCATATTAATATTTGGTTTAAACTCAGTATCTGAGGAGCTTGAGATGCCAATAATAATCAAAATAAGATCCTTCCCTTCATCAGATAATTTTTATCATGACTTCTGCCCTTTGCAGCCATTATCTAAAAGCAAGTTCATTATTTAAAATAGTGAGCATCCAATATACACAAATCCTGTCTTAGGAACTAAGGACTGGCCTTGAAGTCAGAAATAAAGAAAAGCAAACAACAATAATGAAGTGTGATAATGATGATTCTCAAGCAGCTCTGGGACCGCAATTGAGGACATCTGATAGTGGACACAGAGAACAAAGAAAGGCCTGGCAGACTGCACAGGCTCAATAACTACTAAATGAAGAGTAGTCTAATTTGATCTCGAGGACTTTAATTTGCAAAGACCTATTATTTTGACCAGTGTCTTAGTCAGGAATCAATCAAAAAACAGAAAAGACAACAGTAATTTTAACAGAGAGAATACAATTCAAGTTGTTAATCAGGAACTGGAGAACTGAAAAGGCAAAAAGAGGACACAGACTGATAGGATCTGAAGGAGCTGCTATGACCCCCCAGAGCTGAAAGAAACAAAGCAAACCTGGGGTTATTAAAGCTCAAAGGCCTAGAGAAACCCTATGAAACTGGGACCAATCTCTGAAAAGAAAGCATTCTTTGAAGCACACCAAGATCTTGAAGTAGGGTCCCTGAAAAATGCAAATAGGAGCCATTTGCCACTCCTACTCCTGCCCTAGTGTAGTCCTATCTCTGATACAGACAGGAAGAAAACCTAAACAAGGAGAAGCAAATCCTCTGACCCTCCTCTTTGCCTTACTGTTTCCCACTGCTATCTCCTATTGGCAGAATGTGACAGGGAACCAGCAAGTAAAAGAGGAATACACACAACAAAATAAAGTTTAGAAGGCTGAGCCTGAAGCTGACAGAAAATACAGCTCAATGGCATCACCTATAATTTTACTTCTCCATTCTAAATATTTAAGAATATAAAATATTTAATATTCTGCAAATATTTAGAATTACAAAACTCTAGCTGAATAAAGCTATTTGAGCCTTCTCAAGACTTGTGAGGAAATTAAATAATCAAGACCAAAGTGAACGGATCTATTTTAAAACCCAAATTTTAAACCAACCACCATTTCTGTACTCTATAAATTAGGCCACATATAAACCTTAAAAAACAAAATCAGAATCCCAAGAGTGCAGCAAAACTCTGAAGGCTCAAATTTAATGTCTTCACACAAATTTTAGTTCCGGACATGGCAAGGAGAGATAAGAAAGCTTTCATAAGTGACCAATGCAAAGAAATAGAGGGAAAAAATAGAATGGGAAAGATTAGAGATCTCTTCAAGAAAATTAGAGATACCAAGGAACACTTCATGCAAAGATGGGCTCAATAAAGGACAGAAACGTTATGGACCTAACAGAAACAGAAGATATTAAGAAGAGGTGGCAAAAATACACAGAACTATACAAAAAACATCTTAACTACTTAGATAATCACAACTGTGTGATCACTCACCTAGAGCCAGACATTCTTGAATACAGAGTCAAATAGGCCTTAGGAAACATCACTACAAAGCTAGCAGAGGCCCTGCTGAGCTATTTCAAATCCTAAAAGATGATGCTGTTAAAGTGCTGCACTCAATATGCCAGCAAATTTGGAAAACTCAGCAGTGGCCACGGACTGGAAAAGACCAGTTTTCATTCCAATCCCAAAGAAAGGCAATGCCAAAGAATGTTCAACCTACTGAACAACTACACTCATTTAACAGGCTAGCAAGATTATGCTCAAAATCCTTCAAGCTAGGCTTCAGGATGTGAAGCAGTATGTGAACTGAGAACTTCCAGATATACTACAAGTTGGATTTAGAAAACCAGAGGAACCAGAGACCAAATTGCCAACATCCTCCAGATCATCAAAAAAGCAAGAGAATTCCTGAAAAACATCTGCTTCACTGACTACACCAAAGCCTTTGACTGTGTGGATCACAACAAACTGTGGAAAACTCACGAAGACATGGGAATATCAGACTACCTTATCTGCCTCCTGAGAAATCTGTATGCAGGTCAAGAAGCAGCAGTTAAAACCAGACATGGAACAACAGATTGGTTCCAAATTGGGTAAGGACTACATTAAGGCTGTATATTGTCATCCTGCTTATTTAACTTCTATGCAGAGTACATCATGCAAAATGCCAGGCTGGAGGAAGCACAATCTGGAATCAAGATTGCCAGGAGAAATGTCAACAACCCCAGAAACACAGATGATACCACCCTATGGCAGAAAGTGAAGAGGAACTAAAGAGCCTCTTGATGAAAGTGAAAGAGGAGAGTGAAAAAGCTGGCTTAAAACTCAACATTCAAAAAACAAACATCATGGCATTCGGTCCCATTAGTTCAGTTCAGTTCAGTCATTCAGTCGTGTCCAACTCTGTGACCCCATGAATCGCAGCACACCAGGTCTCCCTGTCCATCACCAACTCCTGGAGTCCACCCAATCCCATGTCCATCGAGTCGATGATGTCATCCAGCCATCTCATCCTCTGTCATCCCCTTCTCCTCCTGCCCCAAATCCTTCCCAGCATCCGGGTCTTGTCCAATGAGTCAACTCTTTGCATGAGGTGGCCAAAGAACTGAAGTTTCAGCTTCAACACCAGTCCTTCCAATGAACACCTGAGAATGATCTCCTTACAGTCCAAGGGACTCTCAAGAGTATTCTCCAACACCACAGTTCAAAAGCATCAATTTTTCGGTGTTCAGCTTTCTTCACCATCCAACTCTCACATCCATACATGACTACTGGAAAAACCATAGCCTTGACTAGATGGACCTTTGTTGGCAAAGTAATGTCTCTGCTTTTCAATATACTATCTAGGTTGGACATAACCTTCCCTCCAAGGAGCAAGCATCTTTTAATTTCATGGCTACAATAACCATCTGCAGTGATTTTGGAGCCCAAAAAATAAAGTCTGGCACTGTTTCCACTGTTTCCCCATCTATTTGCCATGAGACTCTTTTTCTTTTAAACCTTAATCTTAATCTGAATGACTAATATTTTTATTGCTTGAAACGTTCTGCATCTCTGGAATAACTGACTTAAGGATACATTTCAAACATACACCATTTCACCAAATCTAAAATGCCATCAACTATGTTGTTGTTTATATAGAACACAGCATCATTGTATAAACCACTAAGGAAAAAATGCTATAAATTAAACTATGACTTCATGAATTCTTTCATGGACTTTTAAGTCTTATTGTAAGAATCATAATCAGAATATACTTTGATTAATAACTTTTTCATTGTCAATTACTGTTACACTAGTTTTTAGAGTACATACAAGTATTTTGGTTTCCTAAATTTCTGCTTTTATTTTTCTTATAGTTTTGTTTACCTTATTATTTACTCAACAAATCTCTTTCTCCAGAAAGAGCATCAAGATTAACCTGACTTCATTTCAAACTAGTGAGCTAAACAGTATCATTTAAAATTCATAAGAGCAAAGGCATGAGTAGTGAAGGATGGGAAGGAATAGGGTACAGAGATTTTTTGTTTGTTTTGTCATTTACTTATTTACGTTTGGCTGTGTCAGGTTTTAGTTGCAGTATGCAGGCTCCAGAGCACATGGGCTCTCGTGGGCTATCTGAGGCATGAGGGCTCAGTAGTTGTGGTGCTCAGGCTTAGTTCCCCAACTAGGGATAGACCACCCCCCCACCCCACATTGGAAGGTGGGTTCTAGACCACTGGACCACCAGGGAAGTCTCCGGGTACAAAGTTTCTATTTTTGGGCTAGGGTGACGAAAATGTCCTGAAATTATAGTGAGGCTTGTAGAACTGCAAATATATTAAAAACCAGTGCACTGTGCACTTTGAAGGGGTGAGTTTTATAGTACATAAATTATAGTTCAAAGCTGTTAAAATAATTTATGATAAATTCTGTTCTCTCACATCAAAACATAAAACATTTATAGCATACTTTCAAAATAACTGAAAATAACTATATATTAGAGGAGTCTTTAGTTCAGGTGCCAGCAAACTTTATCTGCGTATTACCCAATAGAAAATATTTTAGACTTTGTGGACCACATATAGTATCTGCCAAATTTTTTTAAAGCAACCTTTAAAAAAGTAAAGCTATTCTTAGCTGCAGAACTGTAGCTTGTTGATCCTGCTCTAATCACATACTACTTTTCTATTTCAGAAAGCAAACAGTCCAAAGTAGCCTACAGTGGTGACAATATTGAGAAGGAAACTAACTAGAAAAGCAGTTTTGAGTCTTTTGATAAATTCAGTTTTCTTCTCATGTACTGCTGCAGGGAGGAAGGGTGGGGGTGGAAAGTTGGATACAAAAATTATTTCCACATCATAAATCAGACATTCTAGATGTATCGTTCCAGTATCCCAAGAAATGGAAGGAGCCAGCGCTCAGACATTTATAATAAGTAACTCACAAGGTATTCACATCCAAAAAATATTTGAGGGGATAAAGACAATTACAGAACTGACTCACAGACACACATCTATACGTCTAATCAAAACTCATATCATTTCCAGTTTTGAAAGGAAATAAATTAGTATCAACTAGCATTATTATAATTAGAATGGCCAGTACAGCTTTTCAAATGGGGTTCCACAGAATCCTAGTGTTCCACGAGGTGCTACTTGATCTAGAGATCGTGACTTAAAAAAGTAAACATTGGGTTTTTTTGAACTTCATACACTGAAAGAGAGCTCACAGTGCTGGAAATTGATGAAAAATTTCCATTAGCAGCTTCCTATCTGTAAGCTCCTGGAGGTAGTACACTCTTTAGAATTCCATGTAAACTGAAACACGTAAGAGTATACAGTCTTAAAACACAGGATTTCTTTACTCAGCACAGTGACTGTGAAATTAATACACATTTTATGTACCAGGCTTCCCAGGTGGCTCAGTGGTAAAAGAATCCACCAGCCAATGCAGGAGACGCAGGAGTGGCGGGTTCGATCCCTAGGTCAGAAAGATCCACTAGAGCAGGAAATGGTAACCCATGCCAATATTCTTGCCTGGAAAATGCCATGGACAGAGGAGCCTGGTAGGCTACAGTCCATGGGGTCACAAAACATGACTTAGCTACTGAGAAGGTAAGGATAGATACAGGGTTTCCCTGGTGGCTATGACAGTAAACAATCTGCCTGCAATACAGGAGACTTGGATTCAATCCCTGGGTCAGGAAGACCCTCTGGATAAGGGAATGGCTACTCACTCCAGTATTCTTGCCTGGAGAATTCCATGGACAGAGAAGCCTGTGGGCTATGTCCATGGGGTTGCAAAGAGTTGGACATGACAAAGCAAGTAACACACATGTACCAGCAGTTTGCTTTTTATTGCTGAAGAGTGTTCCAACTGAATGGATTACACCACTTTCTCTTCTTTAGCCTATTAAAGAACACATAGTTTATTTCCAGAGTTTGAATGTTTCTAGGAACATTTTTGTACAAATCTTTTTTGCAGGGTCATATGGTAGATATATGCTTAACTTCTAAGCAATGTCCAGTTTTCCAAAGTGATTGCACCATTTTTATATTCCCACCAGCAAAGTATGTTCCAGTTGTTCTACATCCTCATAAACAGTGTATTATTTTAATTTTATACATGGCTATGTACCTAGCTTTATAGTTTAGTCTTCATATCTTGTTTCTCAGAACAATTCTGTGAGATAAAAAAGGCATTATTTATCATTCCCATTATACAAGTGAGAAAATAAAAGCTCAAAATTTAAGTAACTCAAAGTCATTACACTAAGCAAATCATGATAAAGCCAAAATTCAAATCTTATGTGCTCTTTCCATTAACCCACACACAAATAAGTTGGTTCATGTGCAGTTTACAAAGGAAATACAAACTGCCTTTCCTTTTAATTTTTGTGAAACTGAGTAATATTTTTGAGTAAAGTAAATCAAAGCAACTGTAACAATCTTTTATAAAAGAAAAATCACAACTTAAAGCAATTTTTGTCATATCAAATTATCTGCAAGTCAACAGATTTTACTTACTATCCTACCGAAATGTACTCAATAAACTATTTCCTAATGAGGGTACTTACCTGATATTTCTTTTAAATATAAACTAGGTTTACACAAAGTAGATAATACTATAAATAGTACATTTGCAGGAAACCTGTAAATATTCCTCCTTCCATAGGCCTACAAACATTTCTCCTTGGGCAGAATCATAAAATCCAGATTTAATTCCACAAGTGGTTAGGAAAAATTTCAAGTATTCCTGGTTATATTTTAACACCTCTGAGAAGAGATATCTGACAAAGAGAAGGACAAAAGGCCCCTTGCAAACCTTTGACAGCTATCCAGCCTTCCTAGTCAGTGTATTTTTAAATGAAGTTACTAAAATAACTAATAAACTCTTTTTGAGAACAGTACTGTCAAGAGTTAAGACATCCCATCAGAGAAATAGGCCACACTCATTATTATAGGAACACAGACATTATCCTTACCCTTACTATATAGCTGGCCAATTTTATCATCACTTTTATGAGCAGTATAACTCACTCCTTCATACAAGGAAAAGCAAACTAAATATACACATGGAAAGCTTCCTTAGTTCTAAGTATAATAAACCATAGCCACTATCTAACATATTATATTAATATATGATATCTGGTATGTTATATCTGGTGGAAAACAGAAATGAAGAACGTAAAAATCATCTCTGAAAAATAAAGAGTAGAATTATAAAAACTGTTTTTAAATTCCACTGTCCCCCCACCAAAGAAGTCAGTTATTAGTAACTCATTCTTGTCTAAAGTATTTGGTTAAGGCTAAGACAAATAATATGATCCTTATATAATTCAATTAGCTTTGCACTAGTAGGAATATACTCTGGACATTAAGAAATGTCCATAACTCTGGACATTAAAAAAATGGAACTATGTATCATTGGTCCTATGAGAATTTAGCTAAGATTTGAGGTGGTTCAATGTCATCACTGACACAAAGGATGTGAACCTGATAAGATAGCTGGGGTCCTTAAATACCTAAGTCAACAAAATTTTAATAAACACCTGAATATATTTTTACCTCATTTCCGTTGATCGTCTCATTGCATGATATTTTTAATGATTTCTACTATTGTTTCTTATTCTGTTCTAACTCAATATATCCTCCAAAAGCGCTTGACTACTTGAATTTCTAACAGTTGAAATTAAAAAACTGAATTATACTTAATGAATTAAGAGCCAATTAAGGGTTATTTCAATAATAATGTCACTCCCAATAATGAATGAGAGAGAAGAATGGTTTTACAGTTTATGAACTGGAAACTGCTCACAATTCTCAGTCTCTCTTATCTACAGTTTTCCATATGTGAAATTATCTTTGCTGTCATGTCAGTTACAGCATAAAAAAGTTGAAACCTCTAGAAAAAAAAGCCCAATAAGACCTCTACAGTGACTGTGAGTATTCAGAGAATAATGGGAAACTGAGATTTATCAAAAGAAAGCAATCATACAGAACTGTATATATCAAGAAACACTAGTCTGCTAGCAGACAAGAGAACTGTCACACTCTCGTGTGCTTTTTTTTTTTTAAGGAAAAGAGAGGGTTTACAAACACAGTCGCAAGTCTATTATTTTATCTATACTGCATCTATAGGAACATTTCAATAGGAAAAAAAATGGGTTAGAGGGGAGGGATGATTTCGCTACTCAACATGTTCTCTACAGAACATGTTGTGACTTGTTCCTTTTACTGTTCTGAATCCACCTGTATAAAGGATAAAGAAAGTCAAGAGGTCATACTCTAGATGTGGCTATACGTTCCCGTGCTATTTTGTGGTTAGAAGTTAGGGAAGTGACTGGAATTGTTCCCTCTCTCAAAGGTAGGAAATGAGAGGTTATCCTAAGGTCAGAATCTTCCAATGTGGCTCTTGATTTAAATTGTGTTAACGTGCTCTGCTCCAGGATGAAAGCAATTATGACCAGACCAATGTGCTCTGCAGCTGGTTAGTAGGCTGCTCCAGAAAAGGCAGCCAGCAAAACAGCTTTGGGGGCCCTCTCTGGGGCACTGCGCCTCCTCAGACTCGAATGCAGGCCAGTCTGGTTGATACTAATTCTCATAAGGTATTTTCAGCTCCCCAAGGGAAGAAGATAAACATATATAGGAAATACCCTTTTAATTTTCCAAGCAAGCTCTAACTGTTGAACTGTTTCACGTTTCAGTCTAAAATCCACCAGAAAATGAAATATTTTGACACCTCCATATGAAACCATTATACTGACCAAAAAAATCTGCCTTAGAAGCATCAGATGATTCCTTGGAAGAAGAAATTCTAAAGGAAGCCATCCTGTTGTTTGCTGCTGTTTTTAAAGCCAGGGTCTGGGGGGGAGGGGGGTGTGTGGGACAAAGCTAAAAAGAGGCATTAGAGGGTTTCCAAACCTAGGTAAATACAAAGTTTTCTTAAAGGAGACAGCTAGAATGCAAAATTTTATGACCGTTGCTATAACCACAAGTGGTACTAACCATGGAATCACAAAATATTCCAATTTTACTACAGAGTCCATGTTAAAATTTTAAAAAGTGCTTCAATCCTACCGCTTTCTTTCAAGTGAGAGTTTAAGAAAAATGTCTCAGATAGAATGAAGTGAAGTCCCTCAGTTGTGTCCAACTCTTCGTGACCCCATGGACTGTAGCCTATCAGGCTCCTCCGTCCCTGGGATTTTCCAAGTAAGAGTACTGGAGTGGGTTGCCGTTTCCTTCTGCAGGGATCTTCCCCACCCAAGGATCAAACCCAGGTCTCCCGCATTGTAGGCAGATGCTTCTGCCGTCTGACCACAATGGGATAGTCACTAAAAACAAGAATTCGTGAACTAACTCAGGATCAGCCCACTCATCAAGTCAGTAATTCAATAAATCACAAAAGGGAAAAAATTACATGTATGTACCTTATGCATTTTAACTTAAAACACACAAATGTGCTTACCAATCTTCTGCTGTAAAAGAAAAGCCAAGATTGGAATTTCTTACATAAACCCATGTGCCAAGGCAGACTCTACAATTTCTAGAAGATTTCTTTTAAATTGAAGGGAACAGCTGAAACACCTGAAAAGCAATCAATGCCCAACTGTGAGATTTGTATGAACGTTCCAGGTTTTTCACTGTCTTCCTTACATCTAACTCCAAATAATTTTTAAAGAAAAAACAAACATCAACCAGCCTTTATCAATTCCTTCCCAAGTTTTCACAAAAATAACTCCCCTTATACATTGAAATTTTATTGGTTTAGGTAATATTTGGTTAAATTAGATAATTACAAGTAAAGCTGGCATACAACAACTAGTAGGAAAAGAAGATCAAACTAAAGACCAGACTACTAGTCATTGGTTAGTGTTAAACATGACATGACCATCAACCAATAGTCTTACAGAGGGACAAATGAGTCAGAGTTTCTACTGTACTCTCAGTCGTCTTCTTGAACACTGCACACAGAAGACTCTGCAAGCATGCAATCATCTACGTGATCCAAAATACTTTAAACATAACCAACTTTTTAATTGCAACAGGCATATGATTTGAACTTTCCTTTCTAAATGGAGTACTAACAAACTGTAATAAAATTTCTACAAAGGTTTAAAAAAACATTCTTAAGCTGCAAAAGAATTTAACCAGAGAAAAGGAAAGAACCAAAGTCAGTATTCCAGTTAAACAGAAATTGTATTGTATAATCTTTTCAACCTATCTCTGTGATCTTTTTGAATAAGGTTAAATTCCACAGAGAAACTTTTTCTTATTTCATTCTTATACAACAAATACCGCTTGAAATATGTAGATACCAACTAAGATTTGATTACTCTATATCAGTTCAGTTGCTCAGTGGCGTCCGACTCTTTACAACCCCATGCATGCAGCAGGCCAGGCCTCCCTGTCTATCAACAACTCCCAGAGTTTACCCAAACTCATGTCCATTGAATCGGTGATACCACCCAACCATCTCATCCTCTGTCGTCCCCTTCTCCCTTCAATCTTTCCCAGTATCAGGGTCTTTTCAAATGAGTCAGTTCTTATCAGGTGGCCAAAGTATTGGAGCTTCAGCTTCAGCATCAGTCCTTCCAATGAATATTCAAGACTGATTTCCTTTAGAATGGACTGGTTGGATCTCCTTGCAGTCCAAGGGACTCTCAAGAGTCTTCCTCCAACACCAAAGTTCAAAAGCATCAATTATTTGGCGCTCAGTTTTCTTTATACTCCAACTCTCACATCCATACCTGACTACTGGAAAACCCAAAGCCTTGACTAGATGGACCTCTGTTGGCAAAGTAATGTTTCTGCTTTTTAATATACTGTCTAGGTTGGTCATAACTTGTCTTCAAAGGAGCAAGTGTCTTTTAATTTCATGGCTGCAGTCACCATTTGCAGTGATTTTGGAGCCCCTCCTCCCCAAAATAAAGTCTGTCTTTGTTTCCATTACTTCCCCATCTATTTGCCAAGAAGTGATGGGACCAGATGCCATGATCTTAGTTTTCTGAATGTTGAGCTTTAAGCCAACTTTTTCATTATCCTCTTTCACTTTCATCAAGAGGCTCTTTAGTCCTTCTCTTTCTGTAAGTATGGTGTCATCTGCATATCCGAGGTTATTGATATTTCTCCCAGAAATCTTGATTCCAGCTTGTGCTTCATCCAGTCCAGCATTTCTCATGATGTACTCTGCATATAAGTTAAATAAGCAGGGTGACAGTATACAGCCATGATGTACTCCTTTTCCTATTTGGAACCAGCCTGTTGTTCCATGTCCAGTTTTAACCGTTGCTTCTTGATCTGCATACAGATTTCTCAAGAGGCAGGTAAGGTGGTCTGGTATTCCCATCTCTTTAAGAATTTTCCACAGTTTATTGTGATCCACACAGTCAAAGGCTTTGGCATAGTCAATAATGCAGAAATCGATGTTTTTCTGGAACGCTCTTGCTTTTTCAATGATCCAGCTGATGTTGGTACTTTGATCTCTGGTTCCTCTGTGTTTTCTAAATCCAGCTTGAACATCTGGAAGTTCACAGTTCATGCACTATTGAAGCCTAGCTTGGGGAAGTTTGAGCATTCTTTGGCACTGCCTTTCTTTGGGATTGGAATGAAAACTGACCCTTTCCAGTCCTGTGGCCACTGCTGAGTTTTCCAAATTTGCCAACTAACTGAGCACAGCACTTTCACAGCATCATCTTTTAGGATTTGAAATAGCTCAACTGGAATTGCATCACCTCCACTAGCTTTGCTCATAGTGATGTTTCCTAAGGCCCATTTGACTTCACAATACAGGATGTCTGGCTCTAGGTGAGTGATCACACCTTCGTGATTATCTGGGTTGTGAAGATCTTCTGTGTATTCTTGACACCTCTTCTTAATCTCTTCTGCTTCTGTTAGGGCCATACCATTTCTGTCCTTTATTGTGCCCATCTTTGCATGAAAAGTTCCCTTTGTATCTCTAATTTTCTTGATGAGATCTCTAGTCTTTCTCATTCTATTGTTCTCCTCTATTTTTTCGCACTGATCACTGAGGAAAGCTTTCTTATATACTGTATATAGAAATTAAAAATAAGTATTACAAAATTTAACCTGATGCTGGAAAATCATTTTTTGTTTTTATCATGCTTCGGCACAAGGTTTATAGTGAGCTCCTAGGCACCTGAATACATGTTCACTGATATGACTGCTTCCATCAAGCTGAATATATGATTAAAATCCAAGTCATTAGGTATGCAATTAATAGGAAAGAGAACCTAACAGTACCTACACCAAGGTTCTCCAGAACTCATGAGTAGTAAGTCAGTAAAATCAGTATGAATTCATAATTACTGAACTCCAGAATATATTTTACTCTAACTTTATTCAAATATGGTTGGGGTGGGGGGACGGGCCCATTATTTAATTACCGTGAGCAAGAGCATTCAATTTAATACAGTTTTTTTAAGTGCCAGGAGCATCCAAGTGCTTCTCAAGGAGTCCAAAATAGACTCTCTGTGGTCCCAACTGCTTCCAGAAATAGGGATTCTTTTACCAAAGAGATATAACACCAACTAAGTTTTTCCTAGAGCCCTAATGTGTATTTGCCTTCTGCATACTCACTGCACTTGCACTTCTCTCTCTTGACATCCTTAGTGGAAAAAAAAAAGAAAAAAGAAAAAAAGGTTTCTACTCTTTTTCTATTATTTCTGTAAGCAGAAGGGATTATATTTAAAAATGATTTTCACTGATTGTTCAAAAGATTCCTCTTACCTCTCAATAATCATTGCTCTAGAATGCAGTAATTGTTATAGTTTACTACTCAACCTGACACTGGTTTTGATCCAAAATTTGATTTACCAAGAACTACTTGAAAGACTTGTTCAAATGAATCAGTCTCAACATGAAAATTATGACAATCCTCTGTAAAGTTAACCAAGGTAACTCACAAGTTTATGCATTCCCTATACATGGGAAAATGATTAGGAATGTACAGAAAATAACTAGTACCCAGTGATATTAATGAACAACTTTTCTCTCAACAAGTGAGATTTAAGTTTAGGTATTTCCCTGCCCATTAGTTTCTCTAGCATTATCATGTAAGAAGGTGTCTATAATAAATTCAGTAGAAATAAGTACTTAAGATTATTAATGTGAACTTACGTAAGATATGGGCTTCCCTGGTATCTCAGTAGGTAAAGAATCCACCTGCAATGCAGGAGACTCCGGTTCTATTCCTGGGTCAGGAAGATCCCCTGGAGAAGGAATAGGCTACCCACTCCAATATTCTTGGGCTTCCCTTGTGGCTCAGCTAGTAAAGAATCCACCTGCAATGAGGAGACCTGCGTTTGATCCTTGGGTTGGGAAGATCCCCTGGAGAAGGGAAAGGCTACCCACTCCAGTATTCTGGCCTGGAGAATTCCATAAACTGTATAATCCATGGGGTCACAAAGAGTCGGACACAACTGAGCAACTTTCACTAGATAAAATATATTTTAACTGTTAAGAGATCTGGCCTTTAATCAATTTTCTCCTCTTGTGCAAGCCAAAGTAATAAAAACTGTGCTTTGGATAACAACAACAAAAAGAGACAAAATCAGCCTTTCACATTATATAATTTTTCAGCAATCCTTTTAAAATATAAAATCTCTGTGAGATTACATAGAAGTTAGCATTATCAAAGAAATTATCTTTTCTCAATTTTATGTAATAGGAAAAGTAGTTAATAATATGATGTGCCAATCTATTCTAATGCTTTATTTACATTAATTTCTTTTAACTATCACACTAACCCTGTAATATTATTTAAATTATCCCCATTTTACATATCTAAAGAAGCTGTCACTGACAACTTAAAAACTTGCTCAAGGTTATAGCAGAAGAGGCAGCTGAAACCCAAGTAGTGTAAGACACTACCAAGTTCATGCTCTGAACTAATGTATCCAGAATAGGGTTTAACACATTGCTTCACTCAATAAATATGAATTGGCTGGGTGCTTAACGGGCTTCTCAGGCGGCATTAGTGGTAAAGAATCCGCCTACCAGTGGAGGAGACCAAAGACATGTGAGTTCAATCCCTGGGTTGGGAAGAACCCCTGAAGGAGGGCACAGCAACCCACTTCAGTATCCTTGCCTGGATTATCACATGGACAGAGGAGCCTGGTGGGCTACAGTTCATGGGGTCGCTAAGAGTCGAACATGACTGAAGTGACTTAGCATGCACGCACAGATGCTTAATAGATTTTCTTTCTTCTAGGAGTTATAAAAATCAGCTTTTAAGAAACAAGGCACATACTAATCCTTTTCCTTTCCTTATTCTACTTTTACCTAGAGAAAATAGTCCCTACACTATGTTGTCCTTATTTTCATATACATGGTTTACGTAGCATCTTCCAATTTGTTTCTAATTAGGATGAAGCTAAGAAAACCTGCAGACAAAGGATGTTTCGCTGTTCTTGTTTTTTAAATTCCATTTCCTTGGAGGACCTACAGCTAAGAAGGAAGGTTCAGATAAGTGTTGGACAGGATAGAAAGGAGAGCAGCTTAAAAAAAAAAGTCACTCTCTAGCATAACTTATAAAGAAGAGGCGATGCAAAATCAGAGCATACCTCAGTTAGCATTCTTTCTGCTAAGTTCTATTAATAAAAGATTTTATTAGCAACTGTATATAACTTTAGTTATCTGATTTGATTTCCATGAAAGACTTGAGTTGGTAGTTAAAAGCTGCTCTGCCCATTTTTACAAATAAGGAAAACAGGCAAAATGTTCATGAATTTGCCTAAATTCTTATAGTTAGCAAGCCTTATCATTTCCAAAAGCACAAGGGGAACATTAAGAATCAAGCCAAAAGCTCCAAGGCTATTCACAGAAGACAGCCAGAAGTAGATTCGAGAAATAGAATTACCATTTCAGTGTGTTACTACAGCTTAACAGACATAGTCCCTAAGAATATCCAATACAGGGAGGATGATCAAGGGCAGGATTAGGATCCAATTTCATTTTGCTCTGAAGCAGAGATTCTCCAAGTGTGGTCTGTGGAATCTTTAAAGGGGGCTGGTACTTGTGTTAGCTGCTCAGTCGTGTCAGATTCTGTGTGACCCCAGGGACTGTAGCCTGCCAGGCTCCTTTGTCCACGTTCACGAAATTCTTCAGGCAAGAATACTGGAGTGGGTTGCCATTCCCTTCTCCAGGGGATCTTCCCAACCTAGGGGTCGAACCCAGGTCTCCTGCATAGAAGACAGATTCTTTATCGTCTGAGCCACCAGGGGAGAGTTCTGAAGATCAAAACTATTTTTACAATAATACTAAAAACATATTTGCCTTTTTTACTTATCTCTCATGAGTATAAAGTGGACTTTTTCAGATTACATTTCACATAATATTGCAATAGACTGAAATATAAAAGATATGAAAAGCCGGCTGTCTTCTACTGAGAGATATTTAAGAGATTTGCAAGTATGAAAACAATGCTACTATTCTCACTGTATTTTTTGAAAATAGTTTTCATTTATTTGCAACACTTGTTATCTTTAAGTTAATGTAAAAATTAAAGAATTTTTTTGATACTGAGACCAAAAAGGTTGAAAAGCCACTGGTCTAAAAAGCTATGTTCAACCAATTCTCAAATCTAAAATCTGGTCTTCTAAACTGATTTACTTATCAAGATAAGTGAGGAAACTCAAGGAAAGTTCCTGAGTTTCACGATATTAAAAACTCTTTAACAACAGGAACATTTAAAAAAATCTTTGTGTCTCTACCTACCTTCATCACATCACTCATATCCAAAAAAAGGTGCTGCAAAGTCATTACTTCATTGTACATTTCTAAATCAACACTATACTTTATACCCAAATTACATAAAAGTTTCTATAGTACCACATCACCTCAAAATAAACTGAACAGAAATGTTAGCCCACATAACTCAAAAGGTCAGACTATGTCACATGGTGACAGACAACGACCTCACTAACATAAAGATATTCTGTAAGGCTCAACTAATCATTCACTCTTCAACCACCTCCTAACCTCAACAGAAGGGAAGTTAAAAAAGCATTTTAGGACAAGAGTCATGTAAAATATACATTTAGATATTTAGGTCACATTCTTATGGCTATTAGAAAAATAAACCTTCCACTCCTTTAAAAAAATCACATATTTTTCAATTACCAAATAAATTATGTATTGTTTTTATATGTTTTATATACGTTTAATGTTTTATATGAAGTACCAATTTCACAATCATCTACTTTTATCCATGATGTAGGTTTCACTGAGAATGTTGTTAGCATATTTGGCACAAGATAAATATGACTTTCTTTTTGATGTTTAAAAAAGGGAAAACCGTGTAGGCAACTTTCTAGCCTCTCTCTCCAATAAACATCTGAACTAGATAACTGTGTTATTTTGTCATTCCATAACTTGTGATACAATAATAGCTTCACTTTTTTTTTTAAACACTTCATTAAAGCTTTCATAAGACAAAATCTACTGGATAGTGGCCAACTTTCCTCAGCAACAGTGGCAATAAAAATGCCAGCACTCTCCAATCTTCTGGTAGTTGTTCCTTGGGGAAGAAAGGGCTGTTTAGGGGTGAAGAAACACTCTTACAAAGTGGTCACTTAGTTTTAAAGATAACAGGAAATACCCCCAAAAAGAATCTTCCTAAGACTGAATCATGTATCAGTTGATCTCAAATTTTTAAAACTATCAGAAAAGCCTCCATGCGATTTTTGAGGGGAAAAAAAAAATTAATCCTCTACACCACATTACTTGCTAAATGGAAAATTAGAAACTGCTTACATACCAACACTAAGAGGGAGGGAGTATAAACAACCAATTAACAAGCACACTTAATTACTTTATAAGATCTATAGTAGAGGCTAGGATATAAGACTTCAATCAAAACATTAAGAAGAAAATTTGCACCTAACTAACCCCCATAGCTACAACGTTGGTATTTTCTACAAGTTTTTATCTCTAGCATTTTCTAGTCTACTAATTCTACTTATTTAGGAAATCTTTGAATAACAGAAACAAGAAAAGAACTAAATTAGATGAACACAACTGAAGAACAAAGATGGTAAAATGTACCTTTTTAAAAAAGTAACCAAAAAAAGGTTACCTATAAGGACACAGAAAAATATCTTAAAATGACAATTCCTAAGTATCTCCTTTAGGTGAAATTAAATGGATTCCAGTTAAAGATTCTAGCTAATAAGGGCCTAGATCCTCTCTTCTTTCCTTCAGTTATTGCTTACTATTCAGTCAGTCACAATCTCAAAAGCTGAGAGATAACACATTCTATATTTAATTAACAATTGTGATAAAATGTTAACTACATACAAGTTTGGCTCTGGTTAATGAAGGGATTATAGCATGTCCAATTCGTGAAAGGGAGCTTAAGCCTCACTCAAGGTCAAATCTTTTTTCCTTCATATAGACACTGAGGAGAGTGAGAAGCAGAATGTTGAGAAAACCAGTCTTAGTTTTCTCTTGGAAGAAAGGAATGAACAAGAATGTGAGATAAACATTAGAATGGACACATATGTGCCTAGCACACAGTAGGCATTCAGCAAATGTAAAGAAAGAAAGTGAAAGCAACTCAGTCCTACTGGACTCTTTGCAGCCCCACAGACTGCAGTCTGCCAGACTCTTTCAGTCCATGGAATTCTCCAGGCCAGAATACTGGAGTGGGCTGCTGTTCCCCTTCTCCAGGGGATCTTTCCAACCCAGGGAATGAACCCAGACCTCCTGCATTGCAGGCAGGTTCTTTACCATCTGAGCCACCAGGAATGTAACTTTCTCCCAAATTATGAGCAGCCAATATACACACTATATATAAAATTGCTGGCTACACACCAATGACCTCCTTTCCTCAATCACAGTCAAAATGAGAGATTAAATAACTTTTATGGGGTAATGTCAGGGCAAGATGGTAAAATAACTTCTAAGAAAATATTCTTAATTTCAAATAATTACCCTGCAAACAGAATTGCCCACTAGGCAATTCTTATGTGAAGAGTATCATGACAGAGTGAATATCTCTGTGAACAGTCAATATTTTTGTACATGTATAAGAATTGCTGAGTGAAAATTCATCACTGGGGCCAACAGGTCTTTCTCCTTTTAGGCATGAAAGGCTTTTGTGCACTGATCCCACTTCTTTATAGCCACATCTCCAGAGACCATATAACACTATCCTGATTTTCTTTCTACCTCTCTGGCCACTCCTCTGTAGGAGCAGGTAGCCGGGTGGCTGGCTGCCTCCCTGCCTCTTTCTTTCCCACACTCCCATCAGTCTCACTCACTCACACACATACATAGTACAGCCATTAAGCACTGAACTCTTTAGGCCCAAGTATATTTCTTCTTACTATACTGCAGACTTGTGTTTTACCCAATAGACTGTAGCCCACCAGGCTCCTCTGTCCACAGGATTCTCTAGGCAATACTGCAGTGGGTTGCCATGCTCTTCTCCAGGGGATCTTCTCTACCCAGGGATCAAACCTGTGCCTCTTATGTCTCCTGCACTGGCAGGCAGTTCATATATACAAGCAACTGCTTGGATGTCTCAGTAATGAAGTTAGGCTTCATTTCTCAGGAGGGAGAAAAAAAAATGTCAAACTCCTCACGAAGAGAATGCACTGTCTCTGTAGATAGGCCTAAGGATTAGACTTTTTACAAATAGATTTTCAAACTTCCTGTGGTTCTGAATGGGCACTGAGAGCTGAGACCATCTGCACCCAGAGTTTACAGTCCACGTTAACATCACGATTCAGCTGTCTTCAACAACACACTTTACTATTCCAGGAAACTCTTGCCCAAGCAGATAAGAATTGCAAATAACTTCATTGTTCATTCCAGGAACTTCACCAAAACCCTGTATAAAACATCAGACTGCTCAACTTTTCAATAAATAGTAGCAAATGACTATTTACTTTCCAAGATTCTGGAAAAAAAAAAATCTTGCCTCAAAATCCTTGCTTTACTATGTCTATCAATCCTAAACTGTAACACCGTGCTGCTGCTGCTGCTAAGTCACTTCAGTCATGTCCAACTTTGTGCGACCCCAGACACGACAGCCCACCAGGCTCCCCGTCCCTGGGATCCTCCAGGCAAGAACACTGGAGTGGGTTGCCATTTCCTTCTCCAATGCATGAAAGTGAAAAGTGAAAGTGAAGTCGCTCAGTCGAAAAGCGACCCCATGGACTGCAGCCCACCAGGCTCCTCTGTCCATGGGATTTTCCAGGCAAGAGTACTGGAGTGGGCTGCCATTGCCTTCTTTGATAACACCATGACCTCTACTAATTCTAATCAAGCTCCTACACTGAAATACCTGCATTTAAAGGTTTCAAATCCTCAATAAATATTCCAACTTTGTTTTCCTTCCTAACTTTGCTATTCTTTTCACCCATACACATACCCTTCTTGTCCCAGCAGATCCTACCAACTCAGGAAAGGTGGTGTCCTCCTTTACTATCACAAAGCAACAAACTCACCAGGTTATTTTGGGGAGTATTTTCAAGGAACCAGCATTCCACAGCACTAACAGGTAGTTTCTCAAATGTCTGTTCAAAGTCAGTTCAGCAATACTAGTTTCACAAGTACTATGAGGAAAAATGAATACCTACATAAAATGGTGTAAGAAATCCACACCCTGTATTAGGCAACACATGCTGACACTACTGGTTCCAGTTTCTTAATGAGTTAAAACTAATTTCTAAATAAAATGAAATAAAGAGATTACTGACATCAAAGGGTCCATAAAACCAGTGAAGAGTTGTAAGGAAGATAGAAGATAAATCACAGAGAGGTTTAATAAATAGGAATCAAGGGAGAAATACGAAGGGGTAAAAACTAAATATATGAATCATCCACAATGCTAATCATCTGGAAGAAAAAAATACTGCTAAATATACAACAGTATAACAGTGAAAAGAAACTTTATGAGTCTTTATTTCTGTAAAACTTTTAAACCATGATTCAGAATTAAGGTACAATGAAATGCTTAATGTACTTTCTAGAAAGTCAAAACTTCATATCCACCAAGAGTAAATGTATAGATTTCTTCTACTGTAAATCATTTTAAGTACCAAGAAGGCTACAGGCATGAAAGAAAAGGTTAGGCATTTAAAATGAGTCAATAATTGGGAGGAACTGAAGAATTCAAACTTTTAAGATCTAAGTGTAAAAAAGCAAATCACAAGTACTAGAAGAAAATATGGATGAATTCCTTCACAACCGTGGAATGGTGAAGACTTTTCTAACTATATTTCAAAATCCAGAAACACTAAAAAACTACCACATAAAAAAGGAAAAATCTGCATGAAAAAAATCAGAGAATCTATACATAAATCCTTGCAACCCATATCACAAAAACGGCTAATTTCCCTACAGGAAACTAGAGTCCATATATACGGAATCTAGAAAGATGGTACTGATGAATTTATTTGTAAGGCATCAATGGAGAAACAAATACAGAGAACAGACTTCTGGACACGGTGAGAAGGGAGGAGAGGATGAGACGTATGCAGAAAATAACATGGAAACTTATATTACCATATGTAAAATAGATAGTCAATGGGAATTCAATGTATGTCTCAGGGAATTCAAACAGGGGCTCTGTATTAAACTAGAGGGGTGGGATGGGGAGGCTCAAGAGGGAGGGGCATATGTATACCTATGGCTGAGTCATGCTGATGTTTGACAGAAAACGAAACTCTGTAAAGCAATTATCCTTCAATTAAAAATTAATTTTTTTTAAAAAGTGCTAATATCCCTATAGAGAACTCCTGAAATTAACAAGAAAAAGGCCAACAACCAAACAGAATAAAGAACATGAAAGTTAACAGAAAGGAAAAATAAGTGCCCATTAAACATATTAAAATAATACTCAATGTCATTCATGATGAGACAAACACCATAGTGTGTTATACCAGTTTTTAAAAAAAAGTTTTTAGATACATCTAACAGAATTACAGAAACACCTATCTTTATTTAATAAATGTTTTATAATAGTTTCAGATTTACAGAAAAATTTCAAAGATAGTAGAGTCTTTCTACACCCCATACTTAGTTTCTGCTATTAAGATCTTGTATTACCATGGTTTGTCACAATTAATGAACCAAAACTGATATATTATAATTAACTAAAGTCTTTATTTAGATTTTATTAGTTTTTATCTAATGTTCTTTTGCTGTTCCAGGATCCCATGCAGTATACCACATTATAGTATAATAATCTTCTCAGGCTACTTTAGCCAGTGACAGGTTCTCAGACTTTCCCAGTTTTGGTGACCCTGACAGTTTTCAAGAGTACTGTTCAGTTATTTTGTGGAATACCCCTCAATTGAGATTTGTTTGATGCTTTTCTCATGATTAGCCTGAGTTATAATTTGGGGGAGGAAGACCACAGAGGTGAAGTGCTATTCTCAAACACCACATTATCAATGTCATTTATGACTGCTGAAGTTAATTCTCTCACCCTATTCAGGCTGCTATAACAGAATACTTTAGACTAGGTGACTTATTAACCACAGAAATTTATTTTCTCACAATTCTACAGGCTGGCAAGTCCAAGACCAAGGCTACTGCATATTCAGTATTTGGTGAGAGCCCACTTTCTAGCTCACAGACTGCTGTCTTCTCATTGTGTCCTCACAGAACAAGGGATGTCTTAGATTTCTTACCACTAATTCCATTCATGAGGGCTCCACCCTCATGGCATAAGCATCTCCCAAGGGTCCCACCTCCAAATGCCATTACACTAGGGATTAGGTATTACACAGGAATTTCAGGGAAATCCTTGCTCTCAGACTATGTTGCTATTGTTATTGTTCAGTCACTAAGTCTTCCAACTAAGTCTTTGCAACACCATGGACTGCAGCACCCCAGGCCTCCCAGTCCTTCACTATCTCTCAGACTTTGCTCAATTCATGTCCAGAGTCGGTGATGCCACCCAGCCATTTCATCCTCTGTCGCCCTCTTCTTATGCTCTCAGTCTTTCTCAAGGTCAGGGTCTTTTCCAATGAGTCAATTCTTCGCAAGAGATGGCCAAAGTATTTGAGCGTCAGCATCAATCCTTCCAAAGAATATTCAGGACTGATTTCCTTTAGGACTGACTGGTTTTATCTCCTTGCTGTCCAAGGGACTCTCAAGGAGAGTCTTCTCCAACACCACAGTTCAAAAGCATCAATTCTTCAGCGCTCAGCCTTCTTTATGGTCCAACTCTCACATCTCTACAGGACTAATGGAAAAACTGTAGCTTTGATTATACGGACCCTTGTTGGCAAAGTGATATTTCTGAATTTTAATATGCCATCTAGCTTTGTCAGAGCTTTCCTTCCAAGGAGAAAGCATCTTTTAAATTCATGGCTGCAGACACCATCCACAGTTATTTTGGAGTCCAACAGAAGAAAATCTACTACTGTTCCCACTTTTCCCCCAACTACTTGTCATGAAGTAATGGGACTGGATGCCATGATGTTAGTTTTCTGAATGCTCTTGGATTACAAATTATCCATTTGCTCATGCAAATGGCATGCATATGTTATTCGTTTGGCAAAATAATGGCAGAAAATTGGAAACAACACAAAGATCCACTCAGGACTGAGTGACCATATATCCAATAGAAGTACAATCACCATTAAAAATAAAGGAACATCTTTATATATGAAAAAAGCCTCCAAACTAAAATATACATTTATTTACATTTCCATAAAAACACTTGAAAAATAAGCAGGATACTAAAAGAAATGTTTGCCTATAAAAGGTGTGTGAGGAAAAACAAGAAAAAAGCAGAAGAGAAAACAACTTTTGTGTGTCTCTATACATACTTCCAGGTTTATAATCACATTGGGTGCACGCTAAGATGCTTCAGTTGTGTCTGACTCTGTATCACTCTACCAACTGCAGCCTGCCAGGCTCCTCTGTCCATGAGGATTCTCCAGGCAAGAATACTGGAGTGGGTTGTGGTGCCCTCCCCTCCAGGGGATCTTCCCAACTCAGGGATAGAAACCGCATCTGTTACGTCTAACTTGCATTGGCAAGCAGGTTTTTTTTTTTACCACAAGCACCACCTCGGAAGCCCCATAATCACATTACTTATTTCAAAAAAATTTAACTTTAATTTCTGCAAAGAATTTTTAATGCCTACAACTGTAAAAAGATTTGAAGGGTTCAAATAGAAAGAAAGGATGGGGAAGGGAGAGAATCATTTCTGAAAAGTATATTATGAGATAAGATAGTTCCCACTTAGGGACAATTATGTACCAAAAATTCATTGCAAGCTTTAATAAAAAAAAAAATGCTGAAATGTACTATACCTGCTAAAATTAGCCTATTCTCAGAACTTAACTGAATTACTATTAGACAAGTAATTATAGTGCTGTTAAATCTTATTAGCACAAAGAAAGTCTAAAGAACTACAAAATCACACAGTATTTGTGTTATTGACTAGTAAGCTGATATTTAAGGTTAATTCAAAGTATCTATTATTTCTACAAGTTATAAATTTACTATTTTTTTCTATTTCCCTAAGAAAATGGTGAAACCAATTTCTAACATACAGAAACATATTCTCATTGGAAGATAAAAATGGCAGAGGTCTGCAAATAAAAACCCACATCCAAGTGCTCCTAAGAGCCAGTAAAATAATTTTCACGTCTCTGAGGTGAACCAAACCAGAGAACAAGGGCACAGGTAGCTCTTTTTAAAGTAGGAAAGCAATCCTCTGAGGCCTCCATCACAAAAAGCTGTCCATTCAATACTCAGAGGTAGCCCACTTGCAGCTGTTCACAAAACTTTCCCAAAACTCACAGTAGAAAAGATTATCTTCTGCCTAAAAATGTTCCACTGGTGAATAAAATCCAAACTCCTTGCTGGTCTACCTCCCTCTCTGATCGCATCTTCTACCACTATGCCCATAAGCAACCTCTATTTCTCTATTCCTATTATACTACAAGTGGTTGATAGAGAAAATATTATTTTAAAATAATGCTTAAAGTCTTTATTCATACCTCCTTTTCACCCACTTTTATCCGAGAATGCATCCCTTCTTTTCTGTTTGTAGAGCTAATTATCTTTAGCATCTCCTCTGAGAAATCTACCTAATACCCTTGGCTAAAAGTCATTCCCTCATTCTCTTCAGGTTAACTACTTAAGTCCACCTTTAGTGAGAGCATGAAATGCATAAAATCTATCATAAGTTATGTAAGTTTTACTGAGATGCTCTTTATATAGCATAATTTGGACTAAGTAAATAGAAGTCTATCCTGATTCCTAATACAACTCTTATTAGATGTGTTGATCTATTTAGGGTTAAAATTTTATAGCAGAGAAGACCAGTTTTGAAGAAAAAAATGGAGACAACTATATCTACTTCTTTTTTGGCCTGTCATTTACAAAAGTAGAATAAGAATACATATATAATATCAAAATTACTGGAAAAAAATATTCATCATCTTGCCATACCAGGCAGGAAGATATAACATGGTGAGAAGTTAAAATTAGCTGGAATTAGTACAAGAATACATGGATCACCAAAATGAATTCTCCAACTTTAGAAAAAAGCTTTATATGTAGTAATTTGATACAAAGAAAACATCAAAAAATAACAACTCTAGTCAAAGCTATGATTTTTCCAGTAGTCATGTATGAATGTGCGAGTTGGACTATAAAGAAAGCTGAGCACCGAAGAATAGATGCTTTAGAACTGTGGTTTTGGAGAAGACTCTTGAGAGTCCTTTGGACTGCAAGGAGATCCAACCAGCCCATCCTAAAGAAAATCAGTCCTCAATATTCACTGGAAGAACTGACGGCAACGCTGAAACTCCAGTATTTTAGCCACCTGATGCGAAGAGCTGACTCATTTGACAAGACCCCGATGCTGGGAAACATTGAAGGCAGGAGGAGAAGATGATGACAGAGGATGAGATGGTTGGATGGCATCACCGACTCAATGGACATGAGATTGAGTAAACTCTGGGAGTTGGCAATGGACAGGGAGGCCTGGCATGCTGCGATCCATGGGGTCACGAAGAGTCGGACACAACTGAGCGACTGAACTGAACAACAACAAAAAAGCTGTACAGATTTAGGGAGTGCTAACAATCTCCTCCCCAGCAGTTTGAGGGGAGCAGCTGCTGCTAAGTCGCTTCAGTCATGTCCGATTCTCTGCGACCCCACAGACGGCAGACTACCAGGCTCCCCCGTCCCTGGGATTCTCCAGGCAAGAACGCTGGAGTGGGTTGCCATTTCCTTCTCCAATGCAGGAAAGGAAAATTGAAAGTGAAGTTGCTCATTCGTGCCAACTCTTAGAGACCCCATGGACTGCAGCCTACTAGGCTCCTCCTTCCATGGGATTTTCCAGGCGAGAGTACTGGAGTGGGCTGCAACTGCCGGACAATACAGAGGGAAGGAAAAAACAACAAAAACCAACATCCTAGCAATCAAAGAAATTCAAATAAAATGGTTATCTTTCTATAAGCAAATTATCAGAAGCAAATATTTTAAATATCAGTGTCACTGAAAAAAGATGTGGTAGATTATTGGCGGCACTGGTACAACAGGCATTACCAGAAAAGGTTCACAAGCTTCGATGTGCGAATTCCGTTTCTGTATACCTACTCATCGTAAGGAAATGCAAAATGGGGGCGGTGCATCACATGCTGGAGTTTGTCCTTGCACAACTGAAAACAGTGAAAATTGAAAAGTGATAACTTAATAATTATCAACCACTATGAAATGTTTAAACTTCTTCTGATGCACTGATGATTAACCACTAAAAATTATAGCCATAAGAATTAGTATTACTATAAAAACTTACATTATAAAAAGGATCTTAGGCAAGAATATTTAACTATAAACATGAAAAAAAAGGACTATTTGAAGATGATAACCACTGTAAGGGAATTTAAATTTAACCTATTTTCTACATTATTTTATGTTATTATATTTAAAAGATAATTTTCAAAACATAATAATTGAGACTATAAAGGCAGAGAACAGTAAGACACTGGAAAGAAACTAAAATAATTGAACAAGATGGGCATTAGACTGGGGTGGTTCTAACGCTTTGGTAGTCTACGTAAGCAAACTAAAATCTCAGCCAGACTCAATACACTTGTATCTGAGAAAATTAAACTTAACAACCAACCAACTAGATTTTCCTAAATAAGGTAATCACTTAAGCTATAGCCAGTCAAGTTAATTTCTTTTCTTTGCTTCCATGTCTTCTCTATAAAAACCTCCACCCTCCTCCTATTGGTGGAGCACTCCTAACCACTTGTGGCTTGGCACTGCCTGATTCAAATCAAGGTATGCTCAGATAAAGTTGAAAATTTTTAATGTGCCTCAGTTTACTGGGTTTTGCTTGGCTTTTTTTTTTTTTTTTGGCTGCACCGTGTGGCAAGCAGGATCTTAGTTCCCCAACCAAGGATCAAAGCCATGCCCACTGCAGTGGAGTCTTAACCACTGGACCATCAGGGAAGTCCCCTCAGTTTACCTTTTAACCAAACAAACTAAAAAAGCAAGAGGAAAACATTCACTAAAGTAAATAAAATAACTGGAACAGAAGACTTTTGTACATCAACCTAAGAAAACTTCCCCCCAAACACAATTAAACTAGGAAATAGAAAATAGAATAAAAAGAAAAAAAAAGATGGAATGATGAAAGTTTTTAATCACGTTGCCTTTAAATTATATATGAGTAGTTCCTCCCCTTGACACTATGCTAAATCCTAGATCTAAAATTCAAGAATTACTTGAAATATTTTTTAAAACCCCAAACCCAGAGTACCCCAATTCAGTTGCTGTGGGACAGAGCTTGAAACTTTACACACACACAGAGGCTTCTAGTTTTGTCGTTTTTAACCAACAAGTGTGCTTCTGAAGTTCAGGTTAATGCCACTGACCTACAAATAAGAGTAAAAACTGATCTACAAATAAGAGAATAAAAACACAGTAAACAGCAAAAACCTAAGCAGATTTTATGATGACAGAAAAATGCAAAACTAGTTTCTTTTTTTGATGGGTAAGTTGTATTACCCATTATTCTATTTTGACTTCAGAAAATCTGAGTCACACATAAAACTCATTAAGAAGAAAAGCATATATATATTGTCCAGACCAGTGAGATGTCAAATAAATGGTACAGCACAGAAAAACAGGGCAGATGGTTACGAGAATAGTTTGGTTGGCCCTAAGGAAAAGCTTATCAATGTGCTCATCAGGAAGATTATGACAGTTTTATTCCTAATGGTCATTAGATAAGAAACAACAATGAATATCCTATTTTAGTCCGCTAGTCTATGCTATTCCCCTCCTGTCAATACACATAAAGGGTGCAACATACACCCATTAGTAACATTAACTCACTAACACATTGATTCTCAAATTCAGTGGGAGGCATATTAGAAAATCCACGGGGTATATTTATAGTTTAAAAAGCCAGAGATGATTTTGACTCAATTATCCTTGTGAATCACTTACTTAGACATTCATCAACCTGAAGCAAATGGCTCTGCAAAGCAATTCTAGTACCATAACCAAGTTTTCCCCACTATAATGCAGAGTATTAAAAATAATTGCTGAGTACTCACTAGGTGCAAGGTATTTTGCAAAGTCTTCTATACATACCATTTAATTTCTATAACCCTATAAAGTAGGGTCTGTCATTCTCAATTTTACAGTAGATAATGACCCTGAAGGGCTTAAGTAACTAGCTCAAGATCACATAGTTATTAGTTATGGGGTAGTTATGAAGTAGTCTTCATGGGGGAAAAAAAAAACAAAAACAACTATAATCAATTCTAAACTTTACATAATAGAAATGAGTTGTAGAGTTTTTTTTTCCAAAAAATTACAGCTAAAAGTTAAAATGTCAACCATTTTATAGCTTCTTGGGGGAAAAAAGGGTCAGATGAAAACAAAAATGTAAATAGTATCTGGAGAAGAAATGGCAAAAATCTATGTTCACAAACTTACAGGCAAAATAATTGCAAAATACAACGCTAAGTTCTGTTTCTGGAGTGATAAAATGCAGGTATACATCATCTTGAAATTTAACTGATATAAACATTTTTAGCATTTTAAGGCCGTATAATAAACTGAAGAGTCTGAAAAAGCATCAAATCTTACAAATTCTGAAAACTTGGTGTTTTTTAAATGTCACATCTCAAGATATTTTCAAGCTATAATCTGATTTCTCAAATCTAGTTTTTATAACACACTATATCAAAGACATAATTTAAAACTCAATTTTAAAAACCTCAATGTTTTAAAAGTAGACAATAAAGCAGTTTTTATTTAAGTACAGTAATTTCAATGAAAAGTATATATATAAACTATAAGGTTAACAGGAATCACATTAAATGCATTGTTCTGAGTGCAATTCTGTATTTTAATGAATTTAAGTCTAGAACTCTACAGCTAAACAGTTGGATTTCATTAAGGATGAAATTTTATCCAAATCTTATTCTTGATACTAACCAATATTTTTAGACCTTTAAAAATAGCTATTTTATTCACATGGGCTTCCCAGGCGGCAGAATGGTAAAGAATTCACCTGCCAATGCAGGAGAATCAGGAGGCATGGGTTAAATTCTTGGTTAGGAAGATCCCCTGGAGGAGGAAATGGCAACCCACTCCAATATTCTTGCCTGGAAAACCCCATAGACAGAGCTTGGCAGGCTACAGTCCACGGGGTGGGGCAAAGAGTAGGACACAACTGACCATGCACACACACACACATCTTAACTATATATAGATACTGTATTTACATATAGATATTGTAATTGATATACAAATTAGATATTAAAAATATCTGAAGATTACATCTCTTTTCATTTGCGTCTATCTTACATGTAATTTAGAAGGCCCAATAATACCAAGTTATTGCCCCTACTGCTTCTAGATTACTCTCATAAAAACACAGCATACACGAAACACAGGCTCTTTATTTTCTACTGTGTCAAAATTAATTGACTATTTCTAGGCCATAACTAATCTGACTCTAATTTACTAATTCAATGTTTTTTTCTAATTCCATCACTTCATTCACTCAATTAAACAATACATAATATGGGGGAAATATCAAAATTTAAAATGCATGGTCCCTCCGGTACACAAAGCAGTCAAAAGGGTAAAGACTTGTAAATAATTAATTACAACACAATGTATTAAGTTCCACACAGGGTGCTAAGTCGATTCAGCTGTATCCAGCTCTTTGGGACCCTATGGACTGTAGCCCGCCAGGCTCCTCTGGCCTTGGGGATTCTCCAGGCAAGAATACTAGAGTGGGTTGCCATGCTCTTCTTCAGGGGAATCTTCCCAACCCAGGGACTGAACCTCTGCTCTTAAATCTCCTCTACTGGCAAGCGGGTTCTTTACCACTAGTGCCACCAGGGAGGCCCTACTAAGTCCTATAGTAGACATAAATGCTACAGCAGGATCACGGTAACTCTGCCAGAATGAATCAAAGACAACTTCGGGGAAGTAACATTGTCCTCAAAAGAGAATTTCTGTCCAAGTGCCACAGCACTGTAATATCTACATATCAGCTTCCTCATCTTTGTATCTTAGCACTGACCACAGTGGTAGTACGGGGTAGACATGCACTTCAGACATAGATGAACAGATGAATGGATGGATTTCATTAAGGATGAAATTTTATCGCAATAAAATTTGGTACATGTTCAAATAAGGTGAACTAATTTTAACACTTTAAGAAAATTATAAAAAAAAAAGAAAATTATAGACAACTTTCTATTATCCCAATGTCATGGATCTATAAATCTACCTCCTTACATATAGTGTTCAATATCATATGTTACAGCAGAACATAGCATTATTTATAGCAGGCACCCCACCTATCAGATTTATTGATAGACGTCTACTTATTTTCCAAGATGGCCAAAAGAGAGGAAAATAGGCTAGGAAAGGTAAGCTGCACCTCAGATATACTCAATATATTTTTCTGGTCCTTAACAATTTCTCTTTTCAGGTCAAATATTTTGCAGATATCAAACTGACCACCACTGAAAAATTTGGGAGCAAAACAGTAACAAAGAATTCACGAATGACAGTAAAGATTCTTGGCTTAATTTTGTAAGTATCTCACAGAAATCTTTTTTTAAAAGTCAGTCTAAAAGATCCTCTCCCCACCAGTTCAAAGAAACTGCCAACACTGTAAGCTGAATACTAGTAAATTATGCCAGGTTTTCTATTGTAGGCTGTTTTTTACTTCATAGATACTATATAAAGCACATTTTAAGATGCCATCAACCTGTTTATCTTCATTTCAAGTGCAAAGTGTCATAATCAGTTTACAAAACGCATTTAAAATACTTTTTCCATTTAAAAGATTAAGCAAAAACTACACATTCAAAATTCAAAGAGCTGTTTTTCCTTCACATATATGAAAGGGAACAACTTTTAAAATAGATAAAGTACTCTAAAGAATATTTATAAGCTGGATTTAACTTATATGTCTTTTTTCAATAATATAGCAATACATTCATTACGATTACACATCATGGAAGTACAAAAACCATAAAAATGTCATGTCATGATGTTCTAATTTTTATTAAGACTAGAGAACAGTAATAAAGATTCAAAATGTAATGCCCTATAAATATTCAGTACTATTAGACAATAACAAAGAAAATATCAGGGCAAAAATTGTGTTCATAGAAAATTTTTTTCTATTAAGTAACATTATTATCTTCACTTTTGAATGTCTATTTTAGTAGCCATTGTTCACAACATTTGCAGTGTTTTAGTTTGTACTATTTCACCAATAGAGGAGAAAAATACTGCTGAAAATGGAAAAAACAAAAGCACTGACAGAATAAATTTTCCATGCCATCCTCTTTTCACCGTAATCATAGGACTAAACCGGTAAATGAAAACTAAATATATCAACATTTATATACTTTTAAATTTCCTTAGTCAACACAGCTATTTTGCGCTACCGAAAAAAATTAATTTTTCTATTGGTAAAACCAATGACTCATTAGAACAAGATTGCTGGTGTACAAAGCTACTACACGCTACCACACTGAATCGCTATCATACACTGAATTAATTATTCTAATTTCATCTTCCCTTACTATGTATCTTTTTGCCTTTTCATTACTATGTATCACTTCTTTTTTCTTCAGGTAGTCATTTGGCAAGCTGTACTATTTCAAATACCTAACACTAAAAGTGATTTTAATGGACCTGAATCCAAAGATGAGAATACATTACACATTTTATAGAAGCTCCTTTTAGTAAGAGGCAAATCAGAATATTAACAAGACAATTTTTTTAACAAGAATTTAATTCTCCAGATTTTTTTTTTTTACTGATTGTAAAGGTCATCTGAAAATTTTAAAGATACAGAAATGTATTTTTATTTATTTAAGTCCCACTACCCAGATCTTTGTTGACTTTTTGGTAGATTTCCTTCTAGTGAGGATGAAACTTCAAGAAACTAATTAGACACTAATAATTATGCAGGGTGGGGAGGGGATCAATGTATCCTCAATACAGTCTTTCGATAAATATATAAAACATTGATTATTAATGATATGATCTGTTAATTTCACAAAGAATTTAGGGAGTCTTTCAATTCAGATTGATTCCTAAACTGAAGTTCCTTTCACAATTTATATAGTGTCAACATTTTAACGGCAAAAAAGCAGCAAGATGTGACTATTCTTACAATGATTATCAAGTGATATCAAACACATTTCAACATGTTTTTATTTTTGCTGTTAAAAAATCAATAATATATTTGCACAGTCATTTTAAAACAGTTTAAATTCAAAGACAAAATTCTTTGAAACCCAATATTCAAAACCATTAGTCTTCCTAGCCCATAAGATAATTTACCAGATAAGAGGTTACCGCTTCTACATCTGGAAAACTCTTCCATTAAAAAAAAAAAAAAATTCCTTAAATATAGCCACATTTTTTCTTTTGTTCCAACCCATTGTTTATGGAAGTATGCAGATATTAGGAATACAGAGACTGAAATGACTTCATTAACAAAGCAACATCAACATTTAATAAATAAACTAACTACTTAGTCTTGTAAAACAACAGAACAAAACCAATTAAATGCTAGCAAGTCCTTTTCTTACAGTATGGTTATTTCTAGCTTCTAGGAAGGCTTTGCTTTACTCAGGACATCAAAGATCTTAAAAATCCCATTCATTTTCTTCTGTCTAATGGTCAATACGCCTAAAATACAGTAATTCAGATTTGTTACTCTGACCTTCTTACGTAAGAGCCTTTTAAAAGCAATCCTTCAACAAAGACTCGAGAAAGAATCAGCAAAGTTTGAGTAAACAATTGTCTAAGTCAAGCATTTCCTGATAAGTGACAGAAGATCTAGTGGCTGCCAGGGATATACTTGCTGACCCTAGGAACAGTCAAAACTCAAAACAAAATTTGCCACTTCTGTATCTAAAACGTTAATTTGGCTAATAAGTAAAAGGTGATAATCCATGAGCAGCGACGTGTCTCTGGCGGACACATGAATATAGAGGAGGAGCGCCATGGATTTCAGCTACATGCTTTTGCCATTTCTGCAGAAGAAAAGCTAATCGTTAACGGCCATGTGACATTATAAGATCCCAGAAAGGAAAGGGTGGGAGGAAGAGAGAGGAGTTCAAGGCAGTTCAGGGTCAGAACAAGCTCAGACATCCTGTCATTAGCAAACGTTCCCCAAGCAGAAGGCATAATACTGCTTACCCGAAAAGGAGTGGGTGAGAAGGGAAGAACGAGGGGAAAACCGCAGGAGAGTCAGTGTGGCACAGAGGGGGTGATGGGAGGGAGCAGATCTGGAGCTCTCCAGCCGAGTTGGGGAGCGAAAACCATCGGGCACAAAAACCCTGAGAAAAGCAACTGCGACGCTGACGACAGTACTTGGCAGCCCCTTCATCTCCCACTCCCCATCCGTGACCGGGGTTTCCCACCTTCCCTCCACCTCTGCTCCGGCCAGCACTCAGGGGTGTGAGCCGCCAGGGGAGGCTGCCCCGAGCTTTGTCTCGGCCGGCTCCCCACGCGAGGGCTCCTCCTCCTCGCGCTCCCCACCCGCGCACACCCCCGGCGTCTCCAAGGAGCTGGCAACGCGGCGGCCGCCGCCTCTTCGCCCACCTCCCGCGGACCCGCGCCCCTTCCTTCCCCTCCCGGCTGCGCCGCCCGCTCCCGCAGCTCCACCCCCGCCGAGGGGACCTTTGTGTCTCGGGAGACTTTCTGCCTCTTCCCCTCCTCGGCCTCGCGGGGAGACCGGCCTGCACCCGGGGACCAACACGGCAGCACCCAGGGACGCTGCGGCGGCGGCGGCTGGAGGCGCCTCCCGCGAAGGAGCCAGAGCGTCAGGCACCCACACCCCACCCCACGCCCGGGGTCCGCGCCGGACCCCAGAGGCGACAGGCACCGGCGAGCCCGCTGCGCCGCGCCGCCCTCTCGCAACTTCCGAACCGGGCCTGAGCCTCCCGCGCCCCTCCCCAGCCGCCCGCCGCGGCCCCCAGCGGCCCCACTGCGCCCGGGGTCGGCGGGGCCGGAGGCAAAGCCCCGCGCGGCCGCCCACTCACCAGCAAGTGCGGGGGCCGCGTCCCGAGCGCAGGCGAGGCGAAGGAGGCGCAGAGGCAGAGCGGCTCCGCCGACGCCCGCGGCGACCGGATGCAGGTCCGGGTCCCAGCCGCCGGCCGACCCGAGGCGCCGCCGACGCGCAGGCCTCCGCCGCCGCCGCCGCCGCAGGCGCCTTCCAGCTCCCGCCGACGAGCCCGAGCCTCCGGGAGGGGCCGCGGGGGCCTCACGCGTTGCCAAGCCCCCCGGACAACATGGCTCCCGGGCCGCCGAGTCGCGCGGGCGGCCCGCTAATCCCCTCGGAGGAGCCGGGGTGGGAGCGAGGCGGGCGGGGAGGCGCCGACGCCCGGCTGAGGCGGCCGCGCCGGACTCGGGCTCCTTCTTCTCCGGGGCCGCCGGACGGTGCCGAGCCGACGAGACGCTCGCCGCTGCGTGTGCGTCGCTTTCTCACTCGGCGGCTGCGGATTGACGCCTCCGCCTGTTTCCCGGGGGAGAGCGAGCGCGAGAGGAAAAAGACTTTTATTGAAACGCTCCAACCAGCCGCGGCGGAGAAAGGCGGCCGGCTGCGGGAGCTTCCCCCACCCCCTCCTGAGCCGCTCGCCGCGGGCAGCGCGACCCCTGCCGGCGGCCGCGGTGGGGCGGGGCCTGGGAGGCGGGGCGGGGTATCCCCGGGAAACCCCCCACCCGAGGCGGGGGCCCTCCGCGTCCAGCGCCCGGCTTCTGGGGTGGCGAGAGGGCGGTGGGAGCGGTGCTGAGACCCCGCGAGGGTGAAGGTTAGGCGGTGCCTGTCCGCGGCGACTGGAGCAGCAATCTGACTGGCTCAGCGCCCTTCATCTTCCAACATCCCCCCACCAACACAAAAACTGGGGCTCAAATTATCCAAGTAATTATGTAATTTAGATGCCATCGCCACAGTTCTCTACTCGTTCTCTAGAAAGCTGATGTCAAAGGACCCACACTTGAGCTTGATGGCTGCAACTTTTCTCCTTTATTGTGGGCGGCTGGGTGAAGACGAGAGCAGCAATCACTCACACAGGCAGCATTTATTCAGTTAAACTACAGTCTCCTTTATATTATGTTTTTGACAATATACTAGGTCCTTAAAGGACTGAGAGGCTCACTGGCATGAAAGATAGGCCATAAGCAATGATAATAAAAACCTGAGCTTTAAGAGAAGGGAAATAGAAGGTGCTGTGAGAACAGAAAGGAACTTCTGTTGCTGAGCTGGTTAGGTTTTGTTTTCTTGGAGGAGGGGGGCCCCCGAGAGAGGTTGGCCCAGTTTCTGTAAATGTTTTTACTTTCTTCTCTCCCAGAGGCTAAAAGCTAGTTCAGGAATGAACAGCAGAGTGAAAGTGAAGACAAACTGAAGTAATACTGACCCACTTTTTTCCTTTAAAAAGGATAAAAGCATAAAGTAAACATAAAAACATAACCCCCTAGAGGGAGATCATGAGAGGACTGAAAAGAGAATGGAAACCGGATGTAGACAACCTAAACAAGAAAAAAAAAAAAAATTAAAACCACATAAAAGGCCCCGTGAAGTGTGATATAAATATTTTTCCATTGTAATACCCAGAAATAGACTTACTAAATTTTTAACGTAATTTCTAATCACATTATGTCCTAAGGACTTCTAACAGTTATCTTTTTGGATTCCTGGGTGAATCTTTTCTCCCTGAAAATAATGTCTGCCGATTTCTCTTATATTGTTGGACCAAACTGAATATATCTACTATAATAGTCAACAATCATACCTTTCGATCAAACTACTCCCATACATCTAAAGTTACCAGAACCCGTAAGTTAGCAGCATTTATGATCTACACGGATTTAACACTTGCTTATCATACAAGAACACAAATATATAACAAGCTCTCCTTTAGAACAAGTGGGCTTAAAAAAAAAAAAAAAAGACTGTAATTGATGCTTTTTAAATTTGTCCAAGGCAACTTTGTAATATGGCAAGAAATAGCATGATTCAGAGATCTTTTAAGGTTGGAAAGACAGAAAAGTTGTTTTTTTTATAAGACCTTATATACCAAATATTTATCACAAACTTGCCTTATTTTAAAAAAAAATTGTATATCTTTTTTTGGACCCTTAGTAATGTTAGAAATCATAATAAAAGTAAGTTTACAAAATAACATCCTGAGTTACACATCAATAATTCCCCCTCCTATCATTATATTAGAATTACTCCATTGTAAATCAAAAGATTATTCTAATTACCCCCATCTAAAGCTGGTGGAAAGTACCGTTTCTTCTTCCTACATCTTTTATTACAATAAGGATTTCATAATTAAAGCTTAGTTAATGATTGTATCCATCTATTTGTTCTTTCCATCAAAAAAATTTACTGATTACTCCTGATGTGCCAGGCACTGTTCTAGGCAGTGAAAATATAGAAGTGAACAAGACCAAAAAGATAAAGCCATTATGGAACTGTTTGTTAGTGGTAGAAACAAGCAATAAACTTGTAATCACTTAAGGAATTCATAACTCATAATCATGAGAAATCCAATGAAAATGAAATAGTAATGGAAAGGAAATTGATAGAACAGGATAAGTAGTGAGGTGAGGAAAGTCTTGATTATCAACAGAGACTGAAAGCCATGGGTTCTTTCTTTGTATCAACTTAGTAAATTATTTAATCTAGAAAATATCACATAAAAAACAAATGTGGTATTTACATACAATGCAATATTATTCAGCCATTAAAAAGAAGGAAATGATGCTACATATGGATGAAACCAGAGAACTTTACCCTAAGTGAAATAAGCCAATCACAGAAGCACAAATGCTTCATGATTCCATTTATATGAATTATGACAGACAGTCAAACTCAGAAGCAGAAAATAGGAGAAGAATTGCCAGGACCTAGAGGGTGTGGGAAATGGAGAATGCTATTCCGTGGGTATAAAGTTCCAATTATGTAAGATGAAAAAGTTCTAGAGATCTGCTGTACAACTTAGTGCCTATAGTTAACAACACTGTTCTGTACCCTTAAGAATTTAAGAGGGTAGGTATCTTCTTATCTGCTCTTATGCAATTCTAAAAAAAGGAAAGAAAAAGTCACATTCAGTCAAAATAATGGGTACGTGCATTTAGTTAATTTTTTAAACCAATTTAAAATTCACACATCGTGATTTTGGTATGTTGGCCTTTTCCCTAGGTTGTAATATAGATTTTTTTTTCTAACCTTGTAAAATAAGGTTAAATGATAAAGTTATAGATCATCTCCCAAACTGTGCTCAATAGATATTTCCTAGAGCTAAGTGGGCTTCCCAGGTGGCTCTTGGGTAAAGAATCTGCCTGCCAAGCAGGAGATGCAGATTTGATCTACCAGTAGGGAAGATCCCTGGGGTGGAAGGGCGGCCATGGCAACCCACTCCAGTATTCTTGCCTGGAGAACCCCATGGACAGAGGAGCCTGGCAGGCTATAATCCATAGGGTCACTAAGAGCCAGATGCAACTGAGGCAACTGAGCACACACAGAGTTTGGTGAGGGGAAAGGGTTGAGAAGGATTTCAAATTCAATCCAATTACTTAATCTCTTTTGAAAATTCACAATGCACATTTATATATTAAAAGCTCCGAAAAGTCCTGACACTAAAAGTAATTTTCTCTCCAGCTGAACCAGTGTATTCCAAAATGTTCTGATTCTAGAGTAGCTTTATCACAGGACATATATGAAAATATTGAGGAACACACAATTGCTGATGAGCGGTTCGGGAAACTGCTCTCTTTCCCAAAAGAGACATTTACTCTTCAGCCTCAGGAGAGGGGGCCCTTCAAGCGGAGAATTTGAAGATCATTGAAGTTTGCACAGGGAGTAGATGGAGGTGGAGACAGAAAATCTTTTCTGTGATTCACACTTTGAGAGTGACATGGCATGGAAAACAAATGTGAAACATGACCAGATAAGACAGAGAAAAAGAAGCTGGTTTTCTTAAGCTGGTTATCAGTTGCCTTACATCTGTGGTTCTCAAACGATGATCTCTAAACTAGCAGCAGCAATATCACCTGGGGATTTCTTAGAAACGAAAATTCTCAGGCCCAGCTGACACCAACGGAATCAGGAACTCTGGGATGGAGCCCAACAAGCAGTTTTAAGTCTACTGGATTCCACTGCACAAGAAAGTTTGAGAACCACTTGTGTACACAACATCAATATATAGCTTTACCTGTCTACAAAATGATTTTCCACACGTATGAATTTCTGGAGTCTTTCCAATTATTAATAATTTTTAAAAAGTCCTCGAAATTAACTTACCAAATTGAGGAAAAGCTTTTTTGTTTATGCACTTCTCTGTTTTGCTAGGCCAAACGCATTGTACATTTATTTTTTGCAATAGAATTGAAGCAAATTAAGCTAAGGGCAGCAATCAACTATCATCCTCTAATATTACTTGAGCAAAGTAATTTTATGTTTCATAAAAGTAAGATGGTGACTGCAGCCATGAAATTAAAAGACGCTTGCCCCTTGGAAGAAAAGGTATGACAAACCTAGATAGCATATTAAAAAGCAGAGACATTATTTTGCTGACATTTAATTTTTATAAATATTTTGTACCAATCCAACATTTGCAAAACAGCTTGATACCATTACATAATGACATGACTGTAGCCCATTATTTTAAAAGTAAATTGTAGAGAGTTGGTTTACAGAGTCAGATCTATTTACAATCATTATCAGAATATCTCCATAGACATACAATTTGCAAATCTGGGGAGGGAAATTTCTTCCCTGTCTACATCTTAATTTTCAAATTTTCAATGTTTGAAATACTAAATTTAACTGTAAAGGGTTAATAGATCACATCCAGGATATTTGGTACAGTCCGGGCAACGTTATAAAAAGCTCTCAGGAAAGTGATGTCAGGTGTCCTTACAAGGGAAACAAATCCAGAAACCAAACTCAGTCTTGCCAGTTAAGGAAGGCATAGTTTTCAACCATTTCATTTTAAAATGAAGTTGTTCTCTAGTTGTTGACAAAATTGCTTCATTTTTTTGGTCTCTAGAGTATTAGTCTCCAGGCTTCCATAAGGTTCCACACAAGGCTCTATTAAGAGACTAAGCAGGAATTAAATAGTTCTTTGTTTTTTAAACCTTGTGATATTAACTGCTCTTAGCTAAATTGATGTCCTGTCTAAATTGATGGGGAAAAAAAAGCAGGGGTGGTCTGTGAATCAGTATTTGAGCTTCCTGAGAAACGAAGCAATGCATGAAACCATCTTTAAGATTTAACAAATTCATCCCCTTAAAAAGAAAGAAAAAAAAAAAAAAACAGAAGAGTTAGGGCAGTAAAAGTTTTTCCCTCTTATGCATATTAAGAAGGGAGACGTGGCAATTAGCCATTTTCCCAAGGGCTTGTCAAAATGATTACTGACCTTTTCTCGTCCTTGAAAGAATGAGAGGAGACAGGGAGTAGCTGCAATGGCCTTTTCATTTGGTCATCTTTGAAATTTGGCCCACTGGTTCACTTTTAGAGAAGTTTATAAGGCTGATTTGTAGATGTGATCCTTCTAGTCTTATTAATTCACAAGGGCAAGTTTCTTAATAAACCAACTTGCCTTACCCAAGCCAATAGGACCCTGGGATCATTTTTTGAGTTGATATGACTTATAAAGAGGAGACTAGAGGAAATGTTAGGCCTTCAACCTTCAAAAAATGAAAAACAAGAAAGAGAAAAAAGATGAGGGCAGAGAAAAAGGAAAAGAATTAAGCCTCATAAATGTAATTTTATTTCAGCCACAAGGAAGTTGGAAATGTTAATTAATATTAAACTTTATGTAATAGAAAGACTAGAAAAAGCACAGCACTAAGCAGGTTAGTGTTGTAGCCCTGAAGCAGTATTTGCAAAGGACCTGCGCTTTGCAATCAAGTAATTGGATAGCAATCTTAGCTTTGCCACTGTGGGGTTTTTGTTGGTTACTTAACTAAGAGTTTCCTCATATGTAAAATTGGGATAACACACTTACCAGGTTGTAGGAGTTGAGATAATGAATGAAAAACACCTATATCACAATTTTTTCTTTTGTAAGTAACATAAACAGCAATTCAAATAATCTGGAGTTGTTGTTTAGTCGCTAAGTCATATCCTGCTCTTCTCGACCCCATGGACTGTAGCCTGCCAGGCTCCACTGTCCATGGGATTTCCCAGGCAAGAATATTGGAGAAGGTTAGCCATTTCCTTCTCCAGGAGATCTTCCCGACTCAGTGATCGAACACACGTCTCCTATGTCTCCTGCATTGGCAGGCAGATCCTTACAAATAATTTATACAAAAGGGGAATTTTGTTGTTTACATAACTGCAAAAACCAGAGGTAGCATAGGCTCCAGGGACATCCTATCCAAGAAGTTCACATGAAGCTGTCGACACCCACTTTCTCTCCTTCCTTTGGTCCTGCCTTTCATAACCTTGGTTATCCACCCATTAGGTCAAAAGATGGCTGCAATATTTGTAGTTCTAAACTTTCTGGTTCAAGTCTTGCATGAAAAAAGGAGCAACGTCTGTAGCACAAACCTGACTCTAATTAGCCCAGCTTGCCTCCATGAATGTCACTGTGGCCAAGGCAATTGAGTGAGTGGCCGCATATACTCTACCCTTAAAGCCAGGGTGGAGTTTGCTTCACCTGGATACCATACACTGAGAGTATGGGAAGAGAGATTCCCTCCAAAAGAAAATAGGGGTTTACTCTTACCGTAAGTAGGGTATGGATGCAGGCATCCACATAATTAAAATGCAAAAGGCCAGGAACCAAGTGAGCTTTTTCATCAGTTGGATCCAGGAAGTCTGCCTCAGAACACAGTCACTTCATCTTTCATTTGAGCTTCAGTCTATGCCTACCTCTTTTCTCTCGCTATTCTTTTCAAGTTCACTGGCATCTCTGCGATCACACCCTCACAGCTCCTAACCTAACAGAAGGGAATTTCTTTGAGAAAATTTCAAAGACGAACTCTGATTGGTCCAACCTGGGTCATATGTGTCCACCCTACAATCAAGAGTCTCACCGGATCATATGGAACGAGAGAGACAAAATTGTCCAAGAAACTGAGGGTGGCTATGAACAGATGTAAGTGGAAAGGGGTACAGGACAGTCAAAAATCGCAGGGGGCCACTGTACCTGAGTAAATGCCAAGGGGATAATTTGCCAAGAAACTGCAAATTAGCCAAAGTAATTTCGGTGTGGAGGGCAGGGTGAACCAAAAGGATTGAGTAAATGAATGAATAAATAGATAAACTGTGATATATTCATACTTAACATGGGACACTACTCAGCAACAAAAAGGGATTAGTTACTTATATATGCAACAGTGTGGAAGAACTCCATAATAATTATGTTGAGTGAAAGAAGTCATATCAAAAAAGAGTACACATACTGTATGTTTCCATTTTTATAAAATTATAGGAAATGCAAATTAATCTATAGTAAGAGAAACATCAGTGACTGTTTGGGCCTGAGGGAAGGAAAGGTTAAAAGAGGCATGAGTACACTGGAAGGATGATATGTTCTTTTCTTTCTGTATTGTGGTGAGTTTCATGGGTGTACACATGTGTGGAAACATCAAATTGGACACTAGTTATGTGCAATTTATTGCATGTTAATCATAACTTAATAATACTGTTTAAAAAGAGAGAGAGAAAATGTATTCCAAAACACTACCCTGTTTCAAGGCATTTAAAACTGTTACCTCACCTGTCTGTACAAGTCTGGATTTTTGACAGTATTATAAATGCAGACTTTCTCTAAATATTTATATATATGTATATACATACGTATATAGAAGTCGCACCTCTGAAACCATATGTAGTATCTAGCCTCAAGGTCAAAGAAGAGGTTAATGAAAAGTACAAATAAGCCTGTATTTTTTTTTTGACAGATTTCTCTCCATGGTGAAAAAGAATGTAGCAGTAGGCAATAGTAAGTGAGCCATTCCTATTATAAACCTACTTGACCCTGTATAAAATATTGACCTGGTAAATCTAGAACATCCTTTTAAAGCAGATTATAGTATTAAATATATAAGTTTTCTGAATATATATATTTTTTGTTTTTGTAGTCCTGAAATATAGATTATCAACTGAAAGTGCTTTTCCTCTAGGCAGGGGGTGACTGCTGTTGGGCAGGATATCCTGTTTCTCTGGGCACCTGAAATTCAAGCCATTAGGTAGATCACAGTCGGGACTGCTTTCCATAGTTCCTAACAGTTCACCTATGTGCAAATGCTAGTTTGATTGGAAGGCATCAGAAGTGCTAAATGTTTTAGCATTACCTCCCATACACCTAGAAACACAAAGACATTTTACAAGAACTGCTTCACTCCTTCACTGCCTTCTACTCACTATCAGAAGTAAATGGAGTCAGAGATGCCCTTTCATTTTGCATAAATTTTCACAAAAGTTTTACCATGATACAATGGAGAGACCATAGCAGCAGTCCCCAATCTTTTCGGCACCAGGGACTGGTTTGTAGAAGACAATTTCCCCACAGACAGGTGGGAAGGGGAATGATTTCTGGATGATTCAAGCTCATTACACACATTGAGTTTGTTGAGCAGGAGGGAGAGCTCAGGTGGTACTGCAAGTGACGGAGAGCAGCAGTACAGATGACGCTTCACTCAGTCACCCACCACTCACCCCCTGCTGTTCAACCCTGTCCCTACGCCCACGTGGGTTGAGGACCCCTGGACTATAGGATTCAAAGAGTAATGATTGAAATCTCAGCTCCACTATCTGTTGTAAGGCAATGAGAAAGATAGTCAATCTTTCTGAGCTTCAGTTTCACCGTATGTAAAATGGGTATGTCATGCAGTCTTTCATGAGGATTCAGGACACCAAATGTAAAAGTGCCTAATATGGTCTTTGGCACTTAATAGGCAATGAGTAAATATTGGTGTTCTTCCTTCTACTGCACACTGTGACTATAAAGTCATGGAAAAATACTGTGATGAAAATGCATCTAGGTAGGCAGAGATTTAAGTTTATGATGCTCAAGATAAATAATCTGTTTTCTAAGAAGAGGAGCCAAAATATTCAGAAAAAAAGAAATAGATACAAACATTTTTACTGGAAGATTGGCAACTCCATTTAGAAAAGAGGTGTTTATATCCTAGTGTGTTTCATCACAAGCATTAACATTCAGATGTGAAGGGTCAGTAATAGTTACTATGAATAAAATACATGTACTTTGTGATCTGTAAAGACTTTCCTGGAAGGAGAACAAAACACATGAATATAGATTCTTATTTTTCTACTTTTTACATCTTGTATTTATAAGCGCAGCTATAAAAATAAACCTCAATTTATTTTATCAGTGATTCTCAAGCAATTTCAGGTTTGGGAAGTGGAAGAAGTCTTCCAATTCTCATGTTTACTTTTCAGTGATCGCTTTATTCAAAGTATTACTCCAACCAATTTGGCATCTACAATGTACCATGTACTGTAAGGAATAGAAAGATAACAAATAATGTCTCTGTCGTCCCCATGAGGGGAGAAAAAGGTCGAATCATAATTCAAAAATAATTAATTGCATAAGATAAAAATTTGAGGAATTCCTTGGTGGCACCAGTGGTAAAAAAATCTGCCTACCGATATAGGAGACGCAAGAGACGCAGGTTTGATCCCTGTGTTGGGAAGATCCCCTGGAGTAGGAAATGACAGTCCACTCCAGTATTCTTGCCCAGAAAATTCCATATGCAGGGGAGGCTGGCGGGCTACAGTTCATGGGGTTTCAGAGTCAGACACGACTGAGCACTCATACCATACACAATCTATATGCCTAGTGGTTAGGACTCAGCACTTTCACTGCTATTACCTGGATTCAATCCCTGGTGGAATGGTCAGCAAACTGAGATCACATAGGCCACACACACAAAAAAGGTAAAAATTTGAATGTGCTACTCAGGAAGAGGAGGAGGATTTCTAGTTAAGAGAAATGGCGGGTATAGAAAATCAAGGCAAGTTACCCTCTTACAAAAGACCAGTCAACAAGCACTTATTGGGGACTAATTAGGAGTCTAGTGTTGAGTGCTATAGAGAATGCAGAAGTACCTTAAGTGGTAATTCCTGACTATGTGGAATGTACAACATGTGATTTGACGAAATATTCTAGCCAGGAAGAATTTACAAGGTAGGCAGGCTATCTCTACTTCTTTTATAACGAAAAAAAAACAAAAGAAAACTTGTCTTTTTTTTTCATTTTTATTAATTAACTTTTTTGTCTGAGTTGCACAGCATTTGAGATCTTAGCTCCCTGACTGAGGAAGTACAGCGTCTTAACCACTGGACCACCAGGCAAGTCCCACCTTTTAGAACTGTTAATATATTTATTTCAAATGCCAATGGCTTGTTAATATTAATTGAAGTATTAGTAGCAATCCAGTCCCCCTCCAAAAAAACAGCTGCTCTGTGACATGTAGAGACAAAAGGCAAGTGTTTCTCTTTGAGTGATTTGATAAACAGTGAAAAAAAGAAATCAAGACATTTTGAAATAGTCTCTAGTCCTTTGCCAGATTGTGAATGGGCCATACCATTCTTCAGCAATTTTGTTTGCATGACGATATTTTGAAAATTAAAATTTGAAGTTAGTTATTTGGCTACGGCCTAGGCACTTGTTTTTAGAGAATAGTATAGTTATGATGAAGAGACATAAAAAGTTTTCATCTAGTGTTTACACATAGCAAGATCAAGTTGGGTACTAAACTTCTATTAGAAAAGTTAAGCATTTTATTTCACAATGATGTGAAACCTCAAATTTATTTAAAAATGGTTGGTTGGTTTAGTCACTAAGTAATGTCCAACTCTTGCAACTCCATGGACTATAGCCTGCCAGACTCCTCTGTCCATGGGATTCTCCAGGCAAGAATACTGGAGTGGGCTGCCATTTCCTTGTACAGGGGGTCTTTCCCACCCAGGAATTGAAACCGGGTCTCCTGCATTGCAGGCAGTTTCTTTACCCACTGAGCAACAAGAGAATCCTTTATTTCAAAATAATCTTCAGAAATAAATTTAATTTTTATTTGTATTGTAAGTCCATTAAATGTGAATTAATCTATTTCTTTCCCTAGAATCAAGTTTCCAACTTTCCCATCTAAAACAACTTCAGTCCTCAAGTGTGGCACCTAAGTTTTTGATTTTTCCCCTGAGAAACAGCGCTTGTCCTTTTGTATCTGATTCATGTCTTCTGCTGTCTTATAAATTGTATGTCTCAGCTCTTTTTTGCAAGTCACGTACTTCCAGCTCAGATTTAGGCATGTTTGTATGGCTCATGCCAGTGACACCCTAGCCAGCAATACACAACAGGCTCAAACTATATCATAATTGAGCCTGAGGGAGAGTAATTATTTTATTTGAAAGAAAGAACAAATTAGAATGAGAAGTAGCTTAAAGACAGACCTTAAAAAATGCAAAGGATGGAAGAAAAAATTATTAGGGTTTTTAAGAACTTTCTCTTTTTCTTGTAGAAGATAAAAGTGTTAATTGAATGTTCTCTTCACCCATTACGTTTTTGGGTAAAAACTCTAAAATTTATAATAATATTACAAAAGAGTCAGAACACAAATGAAAGAAAATCACCCATAATTTTTCAACTCCAATACAATAACTTTGACCATTGTGAAGTATCTCTCTGTAGCCTTTATTTCATATTCATGCATCTTTAAGTGAAAGTATTAGTCGTTCAGTCATGTCCAACTCTTTGCAACCCCATGGACTGTGGCCTGCCAGGCTCCTCTGTCCATGAGATTCTCCAGGCAAGAACACTGGAGTGGGTTGCTATTCCCTTCTCCAGGGGATCTTCCTGACTCAGGGATCAAACCTCGGTATCCCACATTGCAGCAGATTCTTTACCATCTGAGCCACCAGGGAAGACTTCATATATCTTACCATACAGGTAATTTTGGACCACATTCTTCATTTATGGTATCATAAACATGTGTTTCTGTTGTCTTTATCCTATTTGCTGATTGCCTAACACTCTGGAACCTGTGTTTCCAAGGCCCTCCCCATCTTTCTGCAAAGTCTTTCCCAAAGTATGCTTAGGAGTCACTACAAGGAATGAGTTCTTCACCTGCTTCTGTCTGGTCAGCTGTCATGGGTAATATCTAATTACTCTTCTCCATTGCTAGAGATTACCATGTTTTCAGGAAGCTGAGTCTGTGAAAACTGATGCTGCCCCTGGATACTACTGACTCCCATTTTAGTTTATCCTCTTCAATCACCCACCTGATGCCACCCACTTCTGCTTCATCCTAAAGGGTTCCTACTTGCAGAGACGGGACTTTGGGCTGGGCGGGGGGGGGGGGGCGGCTATGAATGCCCTTGGGGTTCCTTAGAAGTAGGCACACATTTTTTCTGAACTATCTCCAGGGATTCTCTAGGCAAGAATACTGAAGTGGATTACCATGCCCTCTTCCAGTGGATCTTCCCCACCCAGGATTGAACCTGCGACTCTTTTTATGTCCCCCAAGAATTCACTTGTTAAATCCTACTCCCTAATATAATGGTATTAGGAAGTGGGAGCTTTAGTAAGTGACTAGGTTATGAAAGTGGAGTCCTCATGAGTGGGATCAATGCCCTTATAAAACACCCCAGAGAGCTCCCTTGTCCTTTGTGCCTGAAGGACTCAGTAGGAAGACGAGTGTCTATAAAGTAGGAAGTGGGCTCTCTCACCATACACCAAATCTGCCAGTGCCTCAGTCTTGGACTTGCCAGCCACCAGAACTTTGAGAAATAAATTTCTGTTGTTTATAAGCCACCCAGTCTATGGTACTCTGTTGCCAGCCACCAGAACTTTGAGAAATAAATTTCTGTTGTTTATAAGCCACCCAGTCTATGGTACTCTGATCGAGGAGCCCAAATGGACTAAGACAGTGTTACATACAGAGTTCAGATAATGGTGAAATGACACAGCAGGAAAAACTAAGGTTTGGGTTTAGAGAATAGAGGCACACCCAGGTGAAGACCAATGCTGGTTATTTAAGATACTTAAGTCTGCTAGAGGATTTGGAACTGGGACATCTGTCATTAACGAAGAAAAACAAGCAGGAACAAGATGAGGTAGGTGGCAGATGGATTTCCCAAGCAGCTGACAGGTCTAGACAGGTTGGAGGTGAAGGTTGAGAAAATCCAATAGTAACACATTTGGAGCAAAAACTTTCGTTTTCAGTTTTTTGTTTGTTTGTTTTTGGTTGATTGGTTGTTTTTTGTTCTGATTCCAAAGAATTTTCAAATGTGACCGTTGCATATTCCACTGAGGATCTTTAATGGCAATAGAGTACAGAGGCCTTAGACACAGAAATTCCATTTCTAACATTTACTAGCTGTGACTTTGAGCAATTATTCCAGTGTTCTGGAGTCTCCACTGTAAAATGAGGTGGCCATATTAGTCGCCATGCTCAGTCGCTCAATTGGGTCCCACCCTTTGTGACTCTCTGGATTACAGCCCGCCAGGCTCCTCTGTCCATTGAATTTCTTAGGAAAGGATATTGGAGTGGGTTACCATTTCCTCCTCCAGGGTTATTAAATCTAGAGTTCTTAAATGTTTTGGAGAGGGGATTTCATTCACTTCCATTGAGCAGGTAAAAGAAAAAGATCACTGTCTCACATAAATGCACATAAACATCCCTTCCAATTTGGGCACACACAGTTTTATCACCTTAGAAACTGAATTCCCTCACGTAGAAAAAAAAAACTTGCAAAAAATTTCCTTTTCTCATTCTTGTTTACTCATATAAATGAAGAAATATGAAATTAATCCAAGTGTGCAAATACAAAATAACAATATTAAAATTCCTTCCCAAAGCAAATTTAAATGAGAAGGCTATCATCATTTGACTTGAGAAGAAATTATGGCATAGTCTTTATAACACAATGTTTGTCATTTGTGCTATTCTATCAGTTTTGACTTTCAATTTTGATAGGACTTCCCTAGTGGCTCATTGGTAAAAAGTCCACCGGCAATGCTGGAGACATAGGTTTGATCCATGGGTTGGGAAGATCCCCTGGAGAAGGGAAAGGCAACCCCCTCCAATAATTCTTGCCTGGAGAATCCCATGGACAGAGAAACCTGGCAGGCTACAGCCCATGGGGTGGCAATGAGTCAGACATTATCTGGCCACTAAATAACAACAACAATTTTGTTAGCAACAATTGAAAGAAAGCCCTGATTAACAAAGCAGATTGTATCACACAGATAGGCTTAGGCTGAGACACACTGGATTTCTCTAGGATTCTTCAAGCTGATATAGTCACATCATTTCCTCTTTCCTTGAGTCAATGAGTTTGGTCATCTTTGCAAAGCCTGAATCATCTCTGCTGTTTATATCAGTGAGAAAATGATTAAAATCCACACTTCAATTTTAAGGTCAAATAAATAAAACTAACCTTTGGAGAAGTTCTGCTGTGCTTCCAGGTGTCTGTAGATTTCTGCCTTGTGAGAAACGGACACGTTTCATCACTCTTAAGCAGGGCCAGGAGACTCTCCTCAAGCACAGGGAAAGTTCTTATCTGTCTGTTTCTGATCTCTTCTCCCACAGTGGCAACCTGGCCAGAAGGGCTTGTGGAGTTTCTTGGTGTGTGTATGTTTTGGTTAGCTTCCCAGAATGGTGTCCTCAGAGCCTTATGCTGGAAAAAAACAAATCTTATCTTATTCAATTGAACAAATAAATCAAAGCAACAAATGAATTTTCCCCTGTGGAATTATTTTAGGAGGGAATTTCAAAGAATAACTTGATATTCTGCTTCCATTTCTTGACAAAAATTTCTTTAAATCCCAATGAGTCAAATCTCTTAGTCTGGAGAAATTGATGACTTCTGTAGCAATAAGCAAAACGTCTTCAGGACTGTTGGCAAGGGCTTTGGTGCCTATGCAAGGTGATGTAGAAAACTGTGACTCATGGTTATGTGTTGAGCTTCTTTCTTCATCAAAGCAGAAAAACTACATGTATTGCCAAACACTGCATGGGCACTATAGTTCCTCAAATTTTGTTTGTAATAGGAATTTTTACTTGAAGAAGTAACTCTACCATTTCAAGTAATTCTGGGCCTTTGAGGTTTCCAAATGGGGCTCATAAATTAAAGTTATTTACATTTTTCCCCACACATATTTGACAGACATCAGAAAATGACTGGCACTTTTTTTGCTGAAGAAACTGGCATAATTGCAAATTTCTCCAAAATAACAGACAAAACGTCAGTAAATCCAGTATGTCATTTGGCAAAGGCACTGGTTCCATATTATGCCTTTATTCCAAGCCATAATTTAACTTAACCATTAAAAAGCACAAGGTTTGTGTGTGGCTTCTTTTGTCTAGCAGTGCAATTAGAATCCTTCAGACAGGAAGTGTTGGGGTAAATGCAGACTTTCAGAAAATTCCAGCCTTTCCAAGTTGAGCCTTCTCAAAATAAAACAAAAACAAATAACAACCAAAGCACCTCATTGTCTCAGGTATTTTAAGGGTAGAGTGATATAGAGGTGTTTCTTCAGCTCTTTACTGCTAGCTGCCACGAGCCAGAATCACAGTGTACAATATGTAACCTTTCCCATCCCATAACAACAGAGTACAGACGAGGAATTGAAACTCGGAAAGGATAACCAACTTGCCTAATGTCACACAGCTAGTGGCTGAGCCAAAGTTAGAAATTGGGTATCCTTAACCCCAAAATCTGTGCTTTTAATTACTAAACAAATATGAAGGAATCAGAGATGTATGTGAGAAAGTAAGTATAAGCAGAATTCTTAGCTGAAGGGTAAATATGGGATATTCATGGGAGGGGAGATTAATCGAAAGAGAAATGACTAAAAGTATCTTTGGAGAAGGTTGTTGCTCTTGCTAGTCTTGCTACTCGCAAGTCATGTCCAATTCTTATCGACCCCATGGACTGAAGCCCACCAGGCTCCTCTGTCCATGGGATTTCCCAGGCAAGAATACTGGAGTGGATTGCCATTTCCTTTACCAGAGGATCTTCCTGACCCATGGATCAAACCTATGTCTCCTGCATTGGCAGACAGATTCTTTATCGCTGAGCCAGTGTGGAAGCCCCTTTGGGGGAGGTAACATATTACAAACAAATCCAGCTCCATTTGCTTTTTTTTTTTTTATTGTTTTTGCCATACAATGTCATGATATCACCATGGGTTTACATATGCTTCCCCTCCAGAACCCCCCTCCCTCCTCCCTCCCCCCGGGAAATCTCGCTGCACCAGCCCCGAGCATCAATCCTGGGCTGGCAATTGATTAGACATATGATAATTAACTTGTTTCAATGCCCTTCTCCCATATCATCCCACCCTTACCCTCATCCACAAAGTCCACGAGTCTATTCCATTTGCTCTTAAATCTATACTCCCGAAGAATCTCCTGATTTGTGACTTCACCTCCACAATTGTATTTATCAAGAATGAAGTCCCAGTTCACAATTCACAACTCCAAGTCCTTAAAAATTTCCATTGTTATTAATATCTAATGAATTTCTTTCATGTCAAACAATATCCTGAGGGTGTTGAGCAATAGGAGACACTTTTTCTGAGACCCAATCACTCCAAGGTTTGTCTAGTCAAGGCTATGGTTTTTCCAGTAGTCATGTATGGATGTGAGAGTTGAACAGTGAAAAAGGCTGAGCGCCAAATAGTTGATGCTTTTGAACTGTGGTGTTGGAGAAGACTCTTGAGAGTCCCTTGGACTGCAAGGAGATCCAACCAGTCCATCCTAAAGGAGATCAGTCCTGGGTGTTCATTGGAGGGACTGATGTTGAAGCTGAAACTCCAGTACTTTGGCCACCTCATGCGAAGAGTTGACTCATTGGACAAGACCCTGATGCTGGGAAGGATTGGGGGCAGAAGGAGAAGGAGAAGACAGAGGATGAGGTGGCTGGATGGCATCAATGACTCGATGGACATGGGTTTGGGTGGACTCTGGGAGTTGATGATGGACAGGGAGGCCTGGCACGCTGTGGTTCATGGGATCACAAAGAGTGGGACACGACTGAGCGACTGAACTGACTGAATCACACCAACTCCTTCTCTGAATTCCTTCTTTTATTCATCCCTGTATCCTCCCAGCCCTGCACAGTGGCTGGCAGTTAGAGGGCCCCCGGTAAATGTCAGCTGATAACATACTGAAAAAGGTTTTGAAAAACTCACCAAGTCAAGTTGGCAGACCCTAATACCCAGCAACTTGTTGAAATTGTGCTGCAGGAGAAACAGTTAGATAAACTTGATCAGTTACTCCTCATACCTGCATCCCATTAACAACGTAGAGTTTGACAATGAGCAGAACCATCTTGCAGTTCTTACCTGACAAACGTTTGTTTCAATAAGCACGTGCCTGAATTAAGCAGCCCTTACTGGTGCTGATTCCAGCGCATCTCTTGGTCCCTACTGGCTCTTGATTCTTTTTGCAATCATTTTATGCCATCATTTTTTTATTTTTAGAAAGCATATTTTTTCCACTGTCCTTGGCCATACTAAAATTTGTTCATTTGAATTCTGACTGCTTTGATAATACACAACAGTTAATTTGTGCTTTTTCTATTACTTCCTTCCAGAATGAAAGGGAGAAGAGCTACCTTTCTTTTTAGTTGCAAACAATACTTTGCCCCTTTCCAAGCCCCCATCATAGTATCAGGTAATCTTAGCAACAGATAACTAAAACACACAATGCTGCAGAAGTGCAAAAATTCCACCTTTCTCCCTAATTATTTTTCAATAATCCAGTTTTTTCCATTTTCCAGTTGTTAGCTCAGCAAGGTGACGCTGCAGGTTTTTTTGTGTATTTTTTCTGGGGAAACACCTGTTCTTCCTGCAAAAGAAAAGCTATTGCTCTCACTAAATGAGTCTGAATGCCCTGGGAGGATTTCCTTCTGTGACTTTGTTTGTTCCTGAAACAGGTTCTCCTGCTGAGCTTTTTCACCTCTGGAGCTCTGGTGAAGGGAAATTCATTTTGCTGGCAATTTCTTCCATTCTTAATATATTAATAGCCCTGTTTTCTTAGCAGTGCTGGTGTAAACTCTTACCATGAATGAAAAATAGATAGCCTTGACTACCCATCCCGCTCCCTCTCCCCACCCCCGCTAAAAGACAACATTTGCCTTGGGAATAAACTCCAATAATTCTCTTCTCTCTATAAACTGTTTCTATAAAAATGCAAGGGCAATCTTGGCTGACAGAATACAGTTATTTAAGTATTAAACAGTGTAAGAGTCTCCTGATGAGTTCAACTTGAGTATCTGAAAGAGCCAGGAACCCATGATCCAATTCCCTGTTAGGAACCAATCTTATATTAAAACATTGCAAAACATTATCTATGAAATTTCACTGCAGCGCAGCTGGGAACTCTCTCTTTGAAATTTACTGCAGTGCAGTGGGCCGAATTTTGAACTTGATAGTTGGAGGGATTCTTTGTCCAAATTCATATTCTAAAGAAATCTTAAAATCTCTTACATCTTCAATTGTGTACTAAAACTATATAAAAAAATATTCTTTTAGGTCCTACTTATCTATGTCAAATAATCAAAGGTTTTGTGGACTCTTGCTATATATCTCATTATGACGGCTCACTCAGTAAATAAACTGCTTGCAATGTGGGAGACCCAGGTTCAATCCCTGGGCTGAGAAGATCCTCTGAAGAAGGAAATGGCAATCCATTCCAGGATTCTTGCCTGGAAAATCCCATGGACAGAGGAGCCTGGTGGGCTCTAGTCCGAGGGGTTGCAAAGAGACACAGCCAAAGTGACTGAGTGTCATGACCACCAAAGACAGCTTATCAACATCTACTGCATTTTATTTTTAAATTCAATTTAAATAATTTTATGTAAATATACATATGTCCACATAAGCATATGTGTATATTTTTCCCCTTCTCTTTCCTAAATTTATATTAAGATGTTTAAAACACCTCGCATGATAAGATACTAAAATACCTCATAGTGGGAAAGTCAGACAGTTCCATCCAGGCTCCAGTGTTTTCTATCTGTTTGACATTATTCTAAGTCTTAGTTTTTTAATTCATAAAACTCAGGATTTTTGTAAAGATTGAATAAGATAATTCATGTAAAGCACTTAGCACAGAGGTTGGCAAACTGTGCTATTAATCATTATCAGGAGAAAAGTCAGAATTTGGGAAAAAGAAAAACACATATTGTAACCATATAGATAAATATACTGCCTTAATCGTTCAAATTAAATAGTCAGATTAATTTTTAGTTTTCTAGCTCCCACAATAGTAAGATGAAACACAATCCATTATATAAATTTGAAGTTCAAAAAGGAAGAAGCAAATTAGTTCAGAAGTAAAATTTTTGCTAACACTGAATTCCAAAAAGAAGTTCTAGAGAATACATTGAACAATATACTGAATAATATTTTCAATGCTGTTTAACGGCAAATACTGTAATGAATTTAAAAGCACTGTTATTATAACCTTTGGTAAAAACCCAAAGCACCCATGGCTGATTCATTTCAATGTATGGCAAAAACCATCACAATATTGTAAAGTAATTAGCCTCCAATTAAAATAAATAATTAGAAAAAAAGAATAAAAAAACCCCAAAGCATTCAATTAAAGTGTAGCTCAGTAAAAGACTAAGTATTGTGAAACTTAATCTATGGGCTTAGTAAATATAGCCCCAATTTATAGTCATATGGAATTCAAACATCATTATAGAGTATCTGGTTTGTACAGGATACTGTCCAAGGCTCTGTAGAGATAAACATAGATAAATTGGATTCAGTTCTTGCCCTCAAGAATTTACTAATTGTAGGGACTTCCCTGGTGGTTCAGCGATTAAGAATCCGCCTTGCAATGCAGGGGATGTGGGTTCCATCGCTGGTTGGGGAACTAAGCTCCCACATGCTGCAGAGCCACCAAGCCCACGGGCAGCAACGAAGGGTCCCGCACACCGCAATGAAGATCTCTTGGGCCACAGCTAAGACCCGGCACAGCCGAATCAATCAATAAACATTAAACAATAATTTACTAATTGTAAGTCATGAAAGGGAGAATAAGAAAATGATAACAAGGACTATGACTAAAGGAAACTAATATAAACCCCAAAGGAAGATATAAAATGCTATGGAGGTTCAAAGGAAAGAAAGGTCTGTTCCTCAAACAAAGCAAGCTCAGCCTCACCTCCTGGCCTTTGCATACGCTGTTCCCTGTGCCTGGAAACTTCTTCTTCCCATGCCACATATTTCATCCTCCTCTCCCTTCAGATCTCAGCTTATGTTTTCCCTTGTATAGGCCTTCCCTGACCACCTATCATAGAGGAGACTCCCTTCTATAATTCTCTGTCTCAGTTCCTTGTTTGTCATCATTGTTTTCCTTCATAGCTTCCTTTACAGCTTATGGTTATTTCATTCATTTGTTAATTTACTTCACTTTTTTCTGTCTCTTCATATAGCATATAAGCCCCATGGACTAGGTCTGCCTGTCTTATCTACCATCTAATCCTTGTTGCCTAGAACAGCTTCTGGCACTCAGCAGACACTCTGTATATTTATTGAACGAACCAATGAACAAACAAAAGATCACGTTTGGTTTGTAGGATCAGGACAGAGTTCAGGAGAGGAAGGAGGGAATCCTTAGAATCTGGATAGGTTGTAGGGAAGGGTGGGGAGAAGAGAGATGTTCCAAACAGAAGGAAATCTGTGTGCGTGCTTAGTGGTGATCAACTCTTTTGTGACCCCATGGACTGTAGCCCACCAGGCTCCTCTGTCCATGGGATTTTCCAGGCCAGAACACTGGAATGGGTTGCCATTTCCTCTTCCAGGGATCTTTCCAACCTAGGGATCAAACCTGCATCCTCAGCATTGGCAGGTAGGTTCTTTACTACTGAATCACCTGGGAAGCCCAAATAGAAGGAAAGGCATAAGCAAGTGTTGGGAGCTCAAGAAAATACAAAGCATTTTCTGAGAGCAACAAACCCTGTCCATCCTTTAACTTAAGATGCACACTTATCCTTCTTCCCCTTTGTTTTTTTAACATTTCCAAATCGGTAAAACTGGTATGTGTCTTATGATCACTATCTGAATGTACTGTGGTTATATCCTTTTTTCTCTAAAATGTTATTAAATTGATAGCATTTCTTATCATCATCTGTTGCATTTTAGAAATGGAAAAATAAAGCAATTTAGTTTCATTGGAATGTGGAGTATATGTAGAGGAGCTGAGAAAGTTCTGTTGTAGAAGTTACGCTGTAGGCATATACCAAAGCCAATGTGGTAAATATACACTATATTAATTTATCAACAATGGGGAGTTCCTACTGAAGTTGTAGTACTATATATGTTTTAGATTCTTTTAAAATATATATATATTTTTATATGAATCAATTCATTTGGCTGCACCAGCTCTTAGTTGTGGCATTCAAACTCTTGGTTGGGGCATGTTGGATCTAGTTCCAAGGATCAAGCCTGGGCTGCCTGCACTGAGAGTGCAGAGTCTTAGCCACTGGACCACCAGGGAAATCCCTGTAATACTGTATTATCTCCCCCCAAAGTGTAAATTTTTCTGTAAAGATGTATTTTTCCTTGACTATTTACATTTAAACATTTAACCTCAGGACAAAAGCTTTGTATGGGGAATAGGAGGAGATAATTTCTCCCCACTTGATAATGAGTCTATGGGGACAGAGACTATATCTTCAGCAACTACATGCTACCTGCTTTGGAGCAATATGTGTTCGTCGCTTGGTCGTGTCTGACTCTTTGTGACCAACAGAGTGTAGCCTGCCAGGCTCCTCTGTCCATGGAATTCTCCAGGCAAGAATACTGGCGTGGTTAGCCATTCCCTTCTCCAGAGGATCTTCCCTACCCAGGATCGAACCCAGGTTTCCTGTGTCTCCTGTATTGGAGATATGGAGTAGAAGCTCTATAACTACTTATGGAATGCTAAATTAATAAAGAATTGCTTAAAAAATGACAAACGGCATTTTACCATTCTTATACAAAAAATTATTAAGTGGATAATGGAAATGAAGGGAATGGTGGGTAAGAATTTTTGATGGAGTTATTAATAATTGAGGGGATGGCTTTGGAGGTGGAAGAGGGAAGTACTTGCTTAGCCGCTATTTGGAAGCAGGGAAGAGATGCGGATTGGCAAAGAGAGGTGTAAAAAACTGTATGTGGGAGACAAGACACTTAAGTCCTGTTAAGCTTTATGCCCCAAATGGTGAAACATATGTGGGAGCCAGAGAGGAAACCAGGGGGAAGAAATCATACCCAGTGGGAATTCCCTGGTTGTCCAGTGGTGAGGACTCTATGCTTTCACTGCCGAGGGTTGGATTCAGTCCCTGGCTGGGGAATGAAAATCCTGCCAGCCAAACAGCACAGCCCAGAGAGAGAAAGTGAGAGAGAGAGAGAGCCCCGAGTGAGGGTGGAGAGAGAAGTAAGAAGTGAGCCTCACAACCAGAGAGGGCCTGCATATGTCATGACTCACTTGTACAGAAAAGTCAGTTATGAGTCAGAAAATACACATGGAGGTTTGTGTGTGCATGCTAAGTCGCTTCAGTTACCTCCTCCTCTTTGTGACCATATGGACTGTAGTCCACCAGGCTCTTCTGTCCGCGGGATTTCCCAGACAAGAATATTGGAGTGGGTTGCTGTGCCCTCTTCCAGGGATCTTCCCAACTCAGGGATCGAACCTGCATCTCCTGTGGCCCCTGCACTGCACTTCTTTACCACTGAGCCCCTGGGGAAATTCACAGTCATCCAGAAAGTCAGCAGGATCTCTCTCCCACTCTTACAGGCAGTTTCCACACTAAACACAGGGGATATGTGAGTTCTCCCTACAACTGACAGTTTAGTAATATCTGATTCTATTGACCTAGCTTCCCTTTTAAAAAAATTGTGATAAAATACATATAACATAAGATTTCCCATCTTGTACCCTTGAAGTGTACAGCTCAGTGGCATGAAGCACATTTGTATTGGTGTGCTACCACCATCATTGTCCATCTGTAGCACCCTCTTTATCTTCTGAAAGGGAACCTTTATACCCATTAAACCGTAACTCCCCATGCTCCCCTCCCTGCAGCCCCTGGAAACCACCGTTCTACTTTCTGTCTCTGAGTCTGACTACTCTAAATTCTTCATGAGAGTGGAATCCTACAGAACTTGTCTTTTTGCAACTGGCTTATTTCATTTAACATATTACCTTGAGTTTCATCCTCGCAGCTCAGTCGGTAAAGAACCTGCCTGCAATGCAGGAGACCTGGAGTTGATCCCTGGGTAGGGAAGATCCCCTGGAGAAGGAAATAGCAACCCACTCCAGTATTCTTGCCTGGAGAACCCCATGGACAGAGGAGCCTGGCAGGCTACAGTCACAGGGTCTCAAGAGTCAGACATGACTGAGTGACTAAACCACCACACCACCTTGAGTTTCATCCATACTGTAGTGTGTGCTCAAATTGCCTTCCTTTTAAAGGCTAAATAATATTTCAATGTCCGTATAGACCCCATTTTGCTTATGACCTCTCTTTACTCTTCCCCCCTGGTTTCCTCTCTTTACAGCCATTTTTCCTGGTTTCACTTTTACCTCCCTGACATCTATTTCTCTGCTTCTTTTTAGACTTGTTTAATGCTCCCTAAAACTCTCTGGAGAAAGCAATGACAACCCACTCCAGTGTTCTTGCCTGAGAATCCCAGGGACGGTGGAGTCTGGTGGGCTGCCGTTGTCTATGGGGTCGCACAGAGTTGGACACGACTGAAGCGACTTAGCAGCAGCAGCAGCAAAACTTGCTCTCAGGCCCACCTCTCCCCTTCCTCTCTACTGTTTCCTTCAACAAACTCACCCAAGACCATGTCTTCCCTGCCTGTTTAATTGCCAGGGTTTCCACATGTGCAGCCTTGTAGGGGAAGGGTACACAGGGAAGGGTGAGGAAGCGGGCCAGGCCATCTGCTTCCCCAACCAGATTGGTAGCATCATCACTGATAAAAAAGGGTCCACGGATGTCTCAGCCAAATTGCTCTCACATCTGGAGCAGGAGTTTTAATATGACGATAAAGGCATGAGGCCAAGGAAGTTGACTCCGCTATGATTTCACAGGAAAGAATGGAGCAAGAATAAGCTATGGGGAGCTCAGGTGCAAGGGACTGGTATCTGGGCTGTCTTTGATGATAGAAATACAGTTGAAGGAAAAATGTGTTTGCAAGGGAGAAACGGACACAAATTGGTGGTTGAAAATGTGGGATATAAGAAGGGACAAGTTAATGCTTTCCCTAAGGTTTTGGCCTTGAGATGCAACACACCATCTCCGCTTTGATCACGCTTAGGTCAAAAGAACACTCCCTCTGAAGATGAAATGAAAAGACCTAGTTAGACCATTGAAATTGTTTTCCTGCCAGTTCCTCTGATCCCTTTTTACTTCGTCCTCTAGGTGTGAAATCTATGCAAAATTCAGAAAGGGATGCAGAAAACAGGCTGATGATGGTGTCAATTGTCTATGCTTTGCCTCCACTGTTTTTCTCTAAAACTAATTTTTCTTTTTTGTTTACAACCTTTTTACTCTGCTTCTTCCTTCCTTCAAAAACAGCCATGTTATATCCCTTTATAATTATCATTGGCAGGATTTCTGAGTTTAAAAACCTCTAAAAAACATGGGTTTTCTTTAAAATACAAATGATCAGTGTTTCCAGTCATGTTAAATAAAAACAACCAACAAACCTTAATCATTGATAATAGTTGAATTAGGATTTTAGGCAATGTGGTGGATAAGATATAATCCTTGTCCCATTAACATAATAAAACAAATACAGAGCAACAAGGCAGTCACAAGTAACAGTAACAAGGTTGCTTTTCACCTTACTCCTTCTGGTGACAGCCCTCTAAGTTTGGAGTACTGCTGGAGAGAAGCAATGTTTTTCAGCCAAACAAAGAGGTGGGCATGACCCAAGTTATGCCATCAAATGCTTACTTGCAGCAGAAATTTGAATCTTAAGCAGAGGAAACAAAAGACTGGAAAAGATAACTTGCCGCTTGCTATCTGGATCCCCCAGGTTGCTCTGGTCCTGGTCTTTTCTGATCTTGATTATGGAGCTGTGCTTTCCATTCTGCAAGCTAATGCACAGATTGGAAAGTTCTTTTTTGGCCTACCTTAGCTTGTTTCCTTTACTTCTAATCAGCATTTTATCTTGAATGCTTACAAGTGCCAGGCACTATTCAAAAGGCATTGGGTAGATGATGTCATTTGATCTTCAAAATAACCCTACAATTATTATTCCCTTTTGAACAAATGAAGCTGAGCCTTAGAAAAATTAAAGCTACTTGTCAAACTTGACAGAGTTAGCAAGATATAGACTCAGGTAATATGACTCGTCCTCAGCATCTAATCTCTGGGGAAGAATTATTTAGGAAAACTCATTAAGTGGGTCTTTTGGTAATGAAGTTGTGGGAAAGTAGTTCTAAGAATTAGGTGAGACAAAAGGTTATGACTTGGAACTTTCCTTAGGGAGCTACAATCTAGTTAGAAATGTGTGTGAGTGGCAAGATGGTGAAGAGCTTTATGTGTCACTGTGGACAGTGACTGAAGCTATGAAATTGAAAGACATTTGCTCCTTGGAAGGAAAGTTATGACAAACCTAGACAGGATATTAAAAAGCAGAGACATTACTTTGCCTACAAAAGTCCAAATTGTCAAAGCTATGGTTTTTCCAGTAGCCAAGTATGGATGTGAGAGCTGGACAAAAAAAGGGTTGAGCACTGAAAAACCGATGCTTTAGAACTGTTGGTACTGGATAAGACTCTTGAGAATTCCTTGGACAGCAAAGATATCAAACCAGTCAATCCTAAAGGAAATCAGTCCTGAATACTCATTGGAAGGACTGATGCCGAAGCTGAAGCTCCAATATTTTGACCACCTGATGTGAAGATCTGACTCATTTGAAAAGATCCTGATGCTGGGAAAGATTGAAGAGATGAGATGAAGGAGATGAAGAGGCAGGAGATGAAGGGGGCAACAGAGGATAAGATGGTTGGGTGGTATCACTGACTCAATGGACATGGGTTTGTGCAAGCTCTGGGAGATGATGATGGACAGGAAAGCCTGGCATGCTGCAGTCCATAGGGTCTCAAAGAGTCGAACATAACTGAGTGACTGAACAACAACAAAAGAAGGTAGACTTTTAAAATGAGGCACCAATGAAGGTTTCCGAATATGGAAGTGACAGGATTGGTGGTTAATCTGGCAACCATCTCCATGATGAATGGGAGGGTAGAGAGACCAAAGATGGGAGATGAATCAGGAAATTCCAAGCAAGGAAGATTCCAAGCAAGGGTCGACAAGGGTCTTGGCTAATGTGTGCTATCTTGAAAAATAAAGGAATAGCTGGGTTTCAGAGACATCTAGCCTGCACTGATGCTTTAAGCTGTCTATCACGTCTCTGTTTCATGCAGCCAGAAGCACACTGAGGGAGTCTTCCAGGAACTGCCCAGACATACTTCCAGTCCTTAGCTTTTCCCCAACCATTCCCCACACTACATTCTGACATGCTTCAGAATGTAGTGTAAATGCTTCCCCACTTACTGCTTATCTTTACCCTTTCGACTTCACCCCAGCACTACTTCCCTGGTTACTAATTGGTTTCTACCACTTATAGGATGTTTTAACAGCTACAAGAAACAGACAACCCAACAAATTGTAGCCTAAGACCGTAAGGCTGTTTGTTGCTTACTTAACCAGAAGCCTAAGAAAACTAATATCATGGCATTCATGGCAAATAGATGGGGAAACAGTGGAAACAGTGACAGACTTTTTTTGGGGCTCCAAAATCAACGCAGATGGTGACTGTAGCCATGGAATTAAAAGACGCTTACTCCTCGAAAGAAAAGTTATAACTAACCTAGACAGCATATTAAAAAGCAGGGACATTACTTTGTCAACAAAAGTCCATCTGGTCAAAACTATGGTTTTTCCAATAGTCATGTATGGGTGTGAGAGTTGGACTATAAAGAAAACTGAGCGCTGAAGAATTGATGCTTTTGAACTGTGGTGTTGGAGAAGACTCCTGAGAGTCACTTGGACAGCAAGGAGATCTAACCAGACCATCCTAAAGGAGATCTGTCCTGGGTATTCATTGGAAGGACTGATGCTGAAGCTGAAACTCCATTACTTTGGCCACCTGATGCAAAGAGCTGACTCATTGGAAAAGACTCTGATGCTGGTAAAGATAGAAGGTGGGAGGAAAATGGGATGACAAAGTATGAGATGGTGGGATGGCATCACCGACTCGATGGACACGAGTCTGAGTAAAGTCCAGGAGCTGGTGATGGACAAGGAGGCCTGGTGTGCTGCAGTCATGGGGTCACAAAGAGTCGGACACGACTGACCAGAAGCCTGTCTCAAAGTTGGCTTGATAATTCAACAATGTTATCAGGAAGGCATATTCCACCTTGTATCCACAGTGAGTATCCATCAGATGGCTGCAACCACTCTAGGAAGCAAGGGGAGGGAGAACAAAGTGTTATCTCATCTTTTTTATGTATCAGGGAAAGAAATCTTTCCTGCAAAACCTCAACCAACTTCTCCTTACACTGCAATGGTCAAGTTGGGGTCACATGCCTACTCCTAGACCGTTAACTGGCAAAGGAGAATGGGTTCACCATGACTGGATGAAACCAGTCATCACTTATCCTGTGTGCTGAGCACTTTTCCTGAACAAAATTGAGGCTTGTTAGCAGACAAGAAGGGGAATGGCTTTTGGTCAGGTGCCTCAAGGTGTCTGCAATGGACTAAAGGATATAGAACCTCAGCCCACCTATCCCAACCTGCTCCATTATTCACTTCCCAGCTAGCTCTTGGAACCCCACCCTCAATACATCCAGCCTCTACCTCCCCCATTACTCCAATGGGAAGTTCTTGACCTGATTTATCCTGAGTCCTTAAGCAAACAAGATCTAACAGTAGTCATTACAAAGGAAGAATTGCCTGGACTGGCCATTGCCTAGGTCCTTGAGGCAAGGCTGACTGATGCTCTAGGACATCGGGGGGTCATCTGAACCTCTGTTACTACTTTCACCTTCTGTGAGAAGATTTGAGAATATAGTTCTTTTTTAAAAAAAAAAAATCCCTGGAGTCTGAAAGTTGTTGGGTTTTAAAGAGATGGATAATATAAACATCCAGGATTAGAGAACAGTTTGAGGAGGAGCTGAAAGAAGAATAGAGAGTGCCAATGTGTCTGCAGATGACAGTGCTTTTGTAAGCCTCTCTTATTATCATCTTTTCTGTGGTTCATTACACATTAAAATTTCGCTCAGCATTTTGGCGTGGATAAACCTTGGCAATGTCTCTTTGAAAAAATAAATATCATGTATTTATTTTTTCTTTTTAAAGCCAAGCAGATTTTTTTAAATGGTTACAGCTCTGGAGTATTCATTAGTAAAATCCACTGGGCGTTTAGGAAGTGGGTATCATTAGAGTTCTGTAATGTAGCTAATTTCACTCCCCTGACCCCTTTTTCCATCTACCTTTTATTCTTCTTTCTGCTAACAATTTTAGTAACCATAAACTTTTATGGTAAACATTTCCTTATTTTTTAAAGAAGTTTTTGCTTTCTACCATCCCCCAGTGCTGTACTGCCCTGTGCTTACAAGGCATCCCTGTTAACCTTCATGCCCCAAGATTTATTTTTGATTTGAGAGGAAGAAGGGCCTTGTGACTAAAAGGGGCCATCTCTCTTTGACCTCGTCAACGTCTTCTATTTTCCCTAAAATAGCTTGTCTGTGCCCCATCCTAGGCCATATTTATGCTAGGACTTCTTACTATGCCAAATAAAATATATAAGAAAATCTGAGCTTAGTTGAGAAGAACTCTACGGAAGATAAGCTTTTAGTTAAAGAGTGTTTCATTTCTTGTTCTATTCATCTTTATACCCCTCACCCATGTACACAACACCCACTCGTACACACCCTCCCTGTTATCTGGCCACCCTTGATTAGTCATCATTCACAGAAAAACCTCCTAACCTTTGTTCATTTTATTCCCCTTATAGAGAAGGGCCAAGACTCTCTACCTGGTTGTTCCAATGTATCCTGTTCAAAGGTATAAGACCTTTCTAGACATCACCTCAGTCCTATTCTCTATCTAGTCCTATAAGAGTTTGTAAGGAGCTTTACTTAATGCTTGTAATGTCCCTGCCTGTCCCAGCCCTGCCCACTGCTGGCTTTTAGAATCAGGACACTCCATCCTCCTCTTAACCTTGATACTTAGAGAGGCAAGCTGCAGTTCACCTAGCAATTAGCATCAGTTTTGGGGTAGAAACATCAGCCCTTGTCAGCCAAGTGAGTCCTGCTCTTTGGGCATTATCACTGGGATGGCTGCATATTCTTTAGCCTGATTTACTCCCATATCCCCACTGTTTTCCTGTATTGCTAGACTGTGAGTGAAATCATTGAGTATGGGGACAGACTTTGCAACCTAGAGATGACATAAACTGTGATATCTCAAACAGCGTTAGTGACAGTCATGTTAAAGACCTCAGCTTAATTTGTGTTGCATCATAGTGCGCAGGGGTTTAAATATAGAGGCTCCAAAGATTGTTCCCTTAGTGAAGGGGGCTTCAAAAACAAGCAATTCACAGAAAAGGAAAAACAAATGATTCTTGAACATCTAAGATTATATTTAGTCTCACTCATAATAAGAGAAGTACAACTTAAATATATGCTGAGACATCATTTTTCACTACCCAAATAAATAAAAAGCAAAATCCTTGCTAACGTGCTGTGCTGTTGAGGATATGTAATAACATATGCATATGTTTTTCAGATGTTTAGCCTAACAGATGTGCAGGTAAGTGTGCAAAACAACTACATAGAATGTTATTTATTTTTGTATTATTTCTGATACGATCAGAGTGTAACAACCTCATGTTTCATCAATAATAGACTAAGTGAGTTAATTACGGTACATCCCCATGTTGGAATACCAGGTAGCCAAAAATGTTGTGGAACTTTTTTTTTTATTGTAACAAATTCAAGAAAGACTTTTTACTTTAATGTACTGATTGAAACAGTTTCCAAGATACCTGACTGGGAGAGTAACAGCATGTGGAAGGCATGAAGTATCAGGAGCAGGTGCACAGGAAGGGGGATCTCACTGTTTACCCTGTTGTGTGTTTCCTTTTTTGAACCCTAATGATTGCAGCAATGACGTTAAAAGACGCTTACTCCTTGGAAGGAAAGTTATGACCAACCTAGACAGCATATTAAAAAGCAGAGACATTACTTTGCCAATGAAAGTCCGTCTAGTCAGTCAAGGCTATGGTTTTTCCAGTAGTCATGTGTGGATGTGAGAGTTGGACTACAAAGAAAGCTGAGCGCCGAAGAATTGATGCTTTTGAACTGTGGTGTTGGAAAAGCCTCTTGAGAGTCCCTTGGACTGCAAGGAGATCCAACCAGTCCATCCTAGAGGAGATCAGTCCTGGGTGTTCATGAGAAGGACTGATGTTGAAGCTGAAACTCCATTACTTTGGCCACCTGATGCGAAGAGCTGACTCATTGGAAAAGACCCTGATGCTGGGAAAGATTGAGGGCAGGAGGAGACGGGGACAACAGAGGATGAGATGGCTGGATGGCATCATCGACTTGATGGACATGGGATTGAGTGGACTCCAGGAGTTGGTGATGGACAGGGAGGCCTGGCGTGCTGCAGTCCCTGAGGTCGCAAAGAGTCGGACATGACTGAGCGACTGAACTGAACTGAACTGAATGAATTACCTTTTAAAGAAAATGAAACAAACAAACAAAAAAGAACATTCAACTATAGAGGCCTAGGTCTTTTCCTGAACACTAAGCACAGGGTTTTGTTTTTGCCAGATGTCCAGATTCCCTAGAAAACAAAGCCTGATGTAAGTGCTTATACATCTGGAGTGTAATCCCAGAGAAGAGTGAAGTAAGAATGAAGAGGAAAAAAAGGAGTGAATCAAAGAAAGAAGAATGAATACGAGGTAGTACGCCACTGAGTTTGCCTCAGCTTCGAAACCAAACAAAGCTGGTTGTTTGGTGTCCAAAGAGGCCACAGGAAGCCAGAACAGTTCAAGGATATGATGATTTTTTTAAAATTAATTTTTATTGGAGTATAGTTGATTTACAGTGTTGTGTTAATTCCCGATACATATATCCATGGATGGGAAGAAGGACAATCTAGTTGTTGGGTTCTCCTGTCTCCTGCCTTTCACTAGGTGAAGCCTACCGTACTGACTCCTTTTGCTTTCCGTGATTTTCAGCCAGTGCAGGCATCCTCTGGTGAAGTCAGAGTCTCCAGGGTCCAATGCAGCCAACCTGTACATAGAGTGGTCCCTCCGTGTCAGCTGACACTATACACAGGGCCTTCTCTTCCTATTGCATTAATGGTCAAATGACTGTGATGTGGGGATGGGGACCAGACACTGTTGAGTGATCTGGTATGGTACATAGTGACTCAATACCAGAGGTGCTCAGGTTTGTTTTCTTAAATACACTTTATTTTTTTTTTTAGAGTAGTTTTAGGTAAAATTGAGCAGAAAGTACAGAGATTTCCCATACACTCTCTGGCCCCACACACTCACAGCCTTCCGCACCATTAACATCCTGCCCCAGAGTGGTACTTTTGTTATAATTCATGAACCTACATCACTATCATGCAAACTCAGAAAGGTTTTTTATTTATGTTTGTTTGCTTAATAGGTGGTTGATTCATTGGTTAAAATAGTCAAGGTATTTCCTATTAACTATAAATCTCAGAGTCGCTAAGAATCTAGCCTATTTAAATCCTCCAAACCCATGATCATCTTGTTTCAGTGCTAGATTATTCCATTGCATCTTAAGTTGATATATGTTTGTGTCAAAGTTGTTACAAAAGCATACACGTATGCTTAAAACATACTTGCATTAAAATAAGAATGCAAGAATTAAGAAAAAAACATTGCACAACAAAAGAGCACAAAATGTGCTCCGTCAGGGAAGTGATTAATAGCCAAGTGAGAAATAGATACAATAAATGCTATAAGGTTTAAGCAATTCCTTTTACCTGGAGTAGTCAGGGAAGACTTGATGTGAAACTGGTTTTGAATTATGGACAAGACTTAGAGAGGAGAATAGAAATGGTGAGGTCATTTTGTCTGACAGCTGAGCCTAAGCCCAGGTTCTGAAGCTTGCAACACCATGTGTAGACTGTTTTTCTTTTTTTCCTTTTTATAAATAATAATTGTGGGAGGCATTGATATAAATTCTGGAAAGATGTGTAGGTACTATGTTGTTTGAGGCTTTCAAATTATTTGCAAATAGACTAGAATTTTATTTCATAAACAAGGGAAGGTCATTGGAATTTTTGAGCAGAGCAGTCATATACCCTATCGGAAAACAGTTTCTGATGAAGTGTCTCCAACATACCCCTTGCTCCAGACTAAATCAGAAGACATTCCCCCAGATCTTGCCATGAAAATGTCTGTAGTAGAGACTGACCAAAGATTGAAGGTACTGATTTCCCTAGAAAGAGATCTTGTATATTTCTGGAGCTTACTAGATCACGGAGGGAGAGGAGTACTGTTTGTACTACAGAAATATTTTAATTCTTTTCTTCCTATATCTTGCACAGCATAAGCGTTATAAAGGTCGGTGTAGTTAAGGGGTGGTCTTTGAAGTCTGAATCTAGATTAGATCAGTAGAAAACTGAATCACTGGCCACTGAATGGAAGGTAGCAGCGTTTATCAGCAGCATCTAAGAATCTAAGGCCAGCACTTACAACATCACATCCTCTCCTTTCTGCTATCAGTTGGATGCAACAGGAAACTGACGAAGGTGCTAGGCAGTTTCCTTTCTGTTCTGACCTGACTAGTTTCCTCTGCAGCTTGCTCACAGCTTATTGTAAAGGAAAATCATGAAATACCAGTGAATTTCCTCCAGTTGGATCAGGTCTAGGCAAGGAAGGAAAAGCAAATTTCTAAGATTAGTCAGTTTCCCTTTACAGCTATGAAGCTGGTTCAGGGCCTCCAGCTGAACGTTCTCTTTGGACGTGTCTTTCTTATGGCTCAGTTTTGTATTATAGGCAAGATAAGGACTTGGGGCAACGTGAGCAATGCACATTATGTAATTCTTATAGGAAATCTTGGATTCATTCATGGGAAAACTACTTGCATGGAACAGCTTATTTGATAAACTTTTTATTCTTCTTTGACTTAGATCAAGCTCATGAGTTCAGAAGGGTTAAACAAAATACAGATAATTCTCATGGGTATACCCAGCAGCCCAGCTCTTTTGTTCTTTTCTCATTACGACTATGGAGGAGCTGTTTCCATGGAGAATGTTTATGCAAAATTAACAAAAGAATTGATTTAGTTTTGTGGAAGCGACAGGGTTGGGAGACCCAAAGAGCAAGAAGTTTTATCTAGGGTCCTAGGAGGTAAAGCGAATTTTGAGGGGTGTGAGAAGGAGTCGCTATGGCCTGTTGAAAAATGTAATGAAGAGTCTGGCATCTGAAGAATGTGACTGGCTTACTCTGTGGAAGTAATTCAACTTCAAAATGGAAATTACCATTTAAAATATCTTCCCAGCATAAACAACATGAAGGAACAATGCCCTATTAGAGTTCACATTGAAAAAGAGTATATAAAGTTAGCAGGTAGATGATTCTTCTGCATTCCATTCAATTTCCTGTTATTTTAACTTACCTGCTTTTAATTTCCCTTTGAAAACTCTGCTCATTTCCGTATTCATCATTATTATTAAAAATAACTCTCCCATAAATTTCCCTTTTATATATTTGCATGATTTTTAATATGTATACTAAAGAAATGCCTCTAGCCCCAGGCATAAATTGTGGTTGCTGAAACTGATAATGTAAAAAAAAAAGAATACAAATGTATGAATCTTTGAAATATAAACAGTTGATAAAATGAATAAGGTAAGGATTCAAGGTTTAACTTTAATAGCATTTGGAGCAGTCGTTTTAACAGGCATCTGACTAGTAACAGATTTGTGGGGGCTGTGGTATTCTACTCCTTTTTTTCCCAGGGACTAATTATCTATTATTTTCCAGACTTGCTAAAATATTCAGAGCTCTGAAAAACAACTTGGTTGATCAACCGGCAGTAGCATTATTAAACTAACAAAAGAATTTGCACACAGATAATGGGTCTAAGAGTCTTTTTAGGGGATCTGTAGATTTTTACTTAACATTTATGAGAACGACATACTTTTTATTTTTAAAGATAAATCAGCTCTCTGAGGAGGTGGCTATACCCAGAAAATTTTAATTAACCTGAATCAGTAAAATGGTTTCCATTATCATCATTCATAAACATTTTAATAGTGGGTTCTGGGTGAACCTGCCTAGCTAGAATTTTGGACAAAAACAGCCCATGTGATTAATTTCATGTAGTCAAAATTTTAGCAGATCTGATATCCAGTCAGTTGAACAAGGTTTGCATTTTTCAGAGTAGTCAATGAATGTTTTATTATATATACTCCAATAGGCCTACAAAAATTGTGAAAATGACTTAGGTCTGCTTTGCACTCCTCCCCTTGCCCTGTTCACCTTCTCCAGGTGTTGATGTCAGTTCAGTTCAGTTGCTCAGTAGTGTCCAACTCTTTGCCATCCCATGAACCGCAGCACACCAGGCTTCCCTGTCCATCACCAACTCCCAGAGTCCACCCAAACCCATGTCCATCGAGTCAGTGATGCCATCCAGCCATCTCATCCTCTGTAGTCCCCTTCTCCTCCTGCCCTCAATCTTTCCCAGCATCAGGGTCTTTTCCAATGAGTCAGCTCTTCGCATCAGGTGGCCAAAGTACTGGAGTTTCAGCTTCAGCATCAGTCCTTCCAATGAACACCCAGGACTGATCTCCTTTAGGATGGACTGGTTGGATCTCCTTGCTGTCCAAGGGGCTCTCAAGAGGCTTCTCCAACACCACAGTCCAAAAGCATCAATTCTTCAGTGCTCAGCTTTCTTTGTAGTCCAACTCTCACATCCACACATGACCACTGGAAAAACCATAGCCTTGACTAGATGGACTTTTGTTGACAAAGTAATGTCTCTGCTTTTTAATATGCTGTCTAAGGGAGCTCATTAATAAACACCCTGCATGCCATAAACTCTTGTCTCAGAGCCTGCTCTCTCAAAGCCTCAGTCTTGAACAGTTATTCTGTTTAAAAGCAGCCCTGGCTGACTGGAATGTGAGTCAGAGGAAAGGATGAAGGGATGAAAATAAGAACTAGACAGAGAGCAAGAAAATAGGGGAGATAAGTTTGTGTAACACAGTGACTGAGTGAGTAGACTCAAAAAAAAACCTATCTTGAGGGGATTTCCCTGGTGGTCCAGTGGTTGGGACTGTGCTTCCATTGCAGAGGATGAGTTCGATTCCTGGTTGGGAAACTAAGATCCTGCAGGCTTTGCGGCATGGCATCCTAGCTTGAGTATGTGCTAACTGAGAGAGCAGCACAAGTTTCTTAACACTCTATGCCTCCATTTTCTATGGGGTCAATGATAACAGTATCTAAAATTATTGTGAAAGTTAAATTATTCCAGAACACTTTGAATAGTGCTTGGGACTCAGTCTGCACTATATGTAAGTGCTTGCTGTTATTTTTACTTGACTCATCGGATACACGAGAGATTATGATTATATGCAGAGGAGAATGTGACTAGATCTGAGTAGTTCCAGAGGGCATTTCCCGGACTAGTGGTGAGAATGGCAGCAAACTTGACTTGGGCTCAAAGATGAGATCGGTCCAGGGCAATGAGGGCTGGTTTTCACTAGAGCCTGGAACTTCTCTTATGGATGTTACCAGGGTGAGAGTAGATCGGGCTGGAAACTGGAGAAGATGAATCCTCTTGCTCTATTACAATGGCTTTTCCTCCTATTATCAAAGCCATCCCTCCTTCCTCCTCAGATCAGCAGGGGGCTGGAAGGAAGGAGGAATCAGAAAACAAAGCTCCACCTCTTTTTGATGATTTGAACAGACTCCTTCCCAAACAGGAGACAGAATGCCCACCCACCCAGCCATCTTTTTACTTCCCCTGTCTTTCCGCTTCCTCTCATCCAAAACCATAAAGGCAGTTGGTGGGTATGTGGGTTTTTGCCGGTTAAAACTGGGAATCAGGCCAATTATTCCTTTATCTCCTCATTAGTTTCTTTTTGGTATTTTTCTCTCCAACTTTTGATGGAGACATGATCCTGGAATTAAAGACATGGGACTTAGCTGAAGTTGAAATATGCCTATATGATTATGAACAAACAGTGGAATCTTCTGGGGCTACACTTCTTCTTTTGTACAGGGCATAATTTTGGAGGGTGTGATGATGAAGGAGATTGTGATAGGTAATATTAAAGCTTTACTCAAACATTGCATTTCAGGTGGAGATGAAGAAACTGAGCAGGACCCTGTGGGCTCCTGGGCATGGAAGCCTTCCCATGTCCCCTGTTTCTTGTTTGTAGGAAGTAGACCCCAGCCTCCATGACCTCCCCTGAGTTCCAAAGGGCAGATTCAAACAGTTACTGGTCACAGAAGGGAGGGTCGCAGACACAAGGGAGGAACAGCCATGAAACAATAGTGCCGTCTTGGGGTCCTAGTTTCACCTCAAGGGATGCACAGAACAATATCTTTGAGCTCTTTACAGAACTAAAACCTCCAACAAACGGAAGCTGTTGTGCGTGCTAAGTTGCTTCAGTCATGTCTGACTCTTTGCAATCCCAGGGACTGTAGCCTGCCAGGCTCCACTATCCGTGGGACTCTCCAAGTGAGACTACTGAAGTGGGTTAACATGCCCTCTTCCAGAGGATCTACCCAACCCAGGGATTGAACCCGCATCTCTTACCATCTCCTGCGTTGGGAGGTGGGTTCTTTACCACTAACACCACCTGGAAAGACCCCTGGAAGATGTTAGTATTCTTCATTCTAGAGAAGACCACTTGAGGCCAGATTAAAGGATTTCAGGTCCTGTACACACCCTAATCCTTATCAGCAACCCAATCCTTGAACAATTGCCATAAAACTCCTAGTCAATTCCTCCTGGGTTGGACATGCAATCTTGAGAGGCATGAGCTTGCTATGTCCCCCTTTGCCTGGCAAAATAATAAAGCTACTCTTCTGGTGGGCTTCCCTATGGCTCAGAAGTAAAGAATGCACATGCAATGCAGGAGATGCAGGAAATGTGAGTTCGATCCCTGGGTCAGAAATATCACCTGGAAGAGGAAATGGAAACACGCTCTAGTATCCTTGCCTGAAAAATTCCGTGGACAGAGGAGCCTGGCAATCTAGTCCATAAGGTCACAAAAACTCAGACATGGCCAAGCACACACACAATCTTTTCTTTTACCCCAAACTCTGTGTCCAAGACTTGACTCAGTACTGGCACCCAGATAACAAGTTTTCAGTGTCAATACCAAACCCATCGAGCACACGAAACCCCTATGGTGTATTTCACCATTCAGGTCCCTCCATTATAGGATTCCTCCTAAGAATACCTGATACTTATTTATTTTAACTTATTTTTTAAGTTTTTTTAATGTCTTTATTGAATTTGTTGCAGTATTGTTTCTGTTTTATGTTTTGTTTTTCTGTCTGCAAGGCATGTGGGATCTTAGCTCCCCCACGAGGGACTGAACCCACACCCTCTGCATTTGAAGATGAAGTATTAACCTCTGGACCACCAGGGACATCCCCAGAATATGTGATTCTTGAAAGGCTTTTACATTATCCACTTAAGTATACCTAACATGAATCTCATTCCTTTGGGAGTCTAGTTTGAATAGACTGTAATTAAGTTGCAGTTGAATTTGCTAATCTATGGCTTAGTTGATGATAATGTTTCCTTCACAAGAGATAATCTTTACTGATATTTTAGGGGAAATTACTTAACCCAAAAGTAACATAAATAGTAGCAACATAGAAGAATGTAGAGAAAATGTTTGGAAACAGGTAAACTCTTCAGTGGCCTCTAAATGCACAATGTACTCATTATTTTAATTGCATGATGTAGTCAACTTTAATTCACCTGTGCATATGACTAGCTTATGGAAAGTAAATACTGTCAGTGATGGTTAATGGGCTAGTATAATATTCAAGAATATAGACTTCAGATTCAGCTAGCTCTTTAAACAGAATCTAGGGTCAACTTCTTTCTACCTATGTGAACATTAGCTATCTCTAACTCTTAGTTTTAAAATTAATAATGGAGAGTTGTTGTGAAAATTGTTTTAAATAAGCAAATATATATAGAATATCTGGTATCAGTATATTGACTAGTACTGAACAAATGGGAGATCAGTCCTGGGTGTTCATTGGGAGGATTGATGTTGAAACTGAAACTCCAATACTTTGGCTACCTGATGCAAAGAGCTGACTCATTTGAAAAGACTCTGATGCTGGGAAAGATTGAGGGCAGGAGGAGAAGGGAATGACAGAGGAAGAGATGGTTGGATGGCATCACTGACTCATTGGACATGGGTTTGGGAAAACTCTGGGAGTTGGTGATGGACAGGGAGGCCTGGCATGCTGCAGTTCACGGGGTCACAAAGAGTCGGACATGACTGAGCGACTGAACTGAACTGAACTGAACAAATGGCAGTCCTTACTCTCACCATTGGAAACTTGAAAATGGCTAACAAATTGATTTTTCCCTTTATCTCAAGCTCAGTTTTCCCCCAGCTATAAAAAATTAATGTGGTCAACTCTTTTTTTTTTTACTCACATTAATTTACAGGGTCAACATTCCTAATCCCAACTCAGTCTATATGCTCAGGAAATAGTTGGTGAATATGAATACTTGTGGCCAAGGCTATTCCTCCTGCTGCTACTCTATTGAAGACTGGCATGTCTGCAGAGGCACATCCCCCAAAAAGAGCTTTTCTCAGCTCTCAGCTTTCAGGAGGAATTCAGAGATGAGAAGGGTTTTATTTCAATGGCAGTAATTTATAAAGGAAGGGTAGACAGATCAGCTTTGAAAACCCTAGACAGAACAAATTGAGTTGCTTTTCATTGGTTTAACATTGACCATCCTCGCTGATAATGTAAATGATAATGTAGCTGGTTAATCAATGGAGAATCAGAACAGTTCCTGCTCTGAGGATGCTTCCTGTTTTCTTAATGTTGTTATGAATCATTTTCATATGCTTATATTTTTAATGTAGATATGTATAAACTCATAGCACTACTGTTTCTGAGATTTACCCATGTTGACAGATTTTTCTGATTTGTTTCTCTACTTATTACGGTACTGGAGTCCACTTAATAAATACATTGTTTTGATCACTAGGGTAAAGTTTAGCTAAAGATGACCAAAAAAAAAAAAAAAAAAAAAAAAAACCAAAGAGGGTCTTAAACAAGATAAGAACATTTTCTCTCTCTTGTGTGTAAGTCCAAAGATAGTTTTCCAGAGATGGTATGGAGTGCCACAAATTTAGGGACCCAATCTCCCTCTGCCTTGTTACCTCATTCTGCATGGATCTCTACATACTGTCACCTTAAAATTTTGAATGGCAGCTCCAGGTCTAGTGGACCCATTCACATTCCTCTCACAGAAAGAAGAAAGAGAAGACATTTTGTTCTCCAATTTCACTTGCTTTCTATTGGCTAAAACTTAATCATATGTTCACAGCTGTCAAAGAGAATGGGAAAAGGAATCTTTAAGTGACCATGCACCTAAAATTTGGCTGTTCAATTATTGATGAGGAACGGGGAAAGTAAAGTTGGGGGGCCAAGTACAAATCTCTACCTTGATGGATATTTAGGTGATTTTCAAATTTTTGCTATTACAAACAATGATGTTACAAATGGGCTTCCCAGGGGATGAAGTGATACAGCATTCCACCTGCCAATGCAGGAGACACAAGAGATGTGGATTTGATTCCTGGGTTGAAAAGATCCCCTGGACTAGGAAATGGCAACCTACTTCAGTATTCTTGCCTGGAAAATTTCATGGACAAAGGAGATTACAGCTTACATGGGGTCGCAAAGAGTTGGACACACTTGAGCATGCATGAACGCTGTGACAAATATTCACTATATATATATATATAGTGCTCATGTGAAAGAGTTTCTCTAGGGGAATATGTTGTTGGTGATTTCTATTTTCAACTTTATTTACCAATTACTTTCCAAAATGGTTGCATCGATTTTTACCATTTTTTTTTTTACCATTTTACCATTTTTCCTGTTTTCCCACATACTCCTAATATTTGGTATGAGGCTTTTTAAAAAGCATTTTTACAATCTGATGGGATTGTGGGGCTGTGACCTTGGCAAAGGCAGGAACAGAGAAGACAGAGTGCCTGGGTTGAGAGAGAGTGGGAGACAGTGAAATCAGGCTGCTGCTGCTAAGTCCCTTCAGTCATGTCTGACTCTGTGCGACCCCCTAGACAGCAGCCCACCGAGCTCCCGTCCCTGGGATTCTCCAGGCAAGAACACTGGAGTGGCTTGCCATTTCCTTCTCCAGTGCATGAAAGTGAAAAGTGAAAGTGAAGTCGCTCAGTCGTGTCCGACTCCTGGCGACCCCATGGACTGCAGGCTACCAGGCTCCTCCATCCATGGGATTTTCCAGGCAAGAGTACTGGAGTGGGTTGCCATTGGAAATCAGGCTAGTGGGTGTAAATTATGCTTTCACCAGGCTCAGCTGCAGAAGGAATGAAGTATTGGAATTGGTGGAGCATTTGTGTTACAACTGGGGAGTCTTGAGCTGTTTGGAATAAAGCAGTAGAAAATGTACTCAAGAAATTGGGGATAGCAATTGGAATGAATTTCCATGGGGTTTAAGATTTCAGATATGGGACATTTCCAAGTGGGTGTTGAAGCTGGTAGCTGCTCTTTGGTATTCCAGAGGACAAGACACTTTGAAGCTTGAAGCAAGCCAAATAAATTATTCATGCAGCAAATATTTTCAAGCACCTCCTGGGTGTCAGGCATTGTTCTAGAAACTGGAGTTGCATGTGGAGTAAAATAGATAGGCAAAAATCTTCTCTAACAAAGGCTGACAGACAACAATTATGTAAATAAATGAGATAATTTGTGAGTGCAAAAAAACAGCTATTAAGAAAACAGGAAAGGATGCTGTTTTAGTGAGAATTAACAGCAGTGTAGGTAGGATGTTGCTCTGGTGCTTCCAACTGGAGACATCAGTGTCAAGAGGCAAAAGGCAAGCCAGGTGATTAGGGGTGGTATGGAATGAGGGATTTTGCTAATTGCAAAGAAGTGCATCTTCAGAGAGAATTGTGGGTAACCTGGATGTCCCAAAGAGAGTGTTCACAGATTGATTAGCTCTAACTGGAGACAGTCGGGGAGACAAGATACAGGTATTAAGTAATAAGAATTATTACTTTTTATCTTGAATTTATAGCTTTTATGAATAATGTATAATTATGAACAACAGACTGTTTAGAATTTAGTTCCTAAGTGCCTCTAAATAGAGATTATTGAGTATGAATAGCTACATCTTCCTTACAACAAAGGATAAAATACATAAGCTTATTTTTTACCTTTTTACCCCCTTTTTCCTTCTATAACATCTCCTTTTGGTCTTGTACAAGAAAGTCTATTTTTTCTTTTGGTTGCACTGCATGGCATTGTAGAATCTTAGTTCTCCAACCAAGGATCGAACTAATGCCCCCTGCAGTGGGAGCACTGAGTTTTAACCAGTGGACCACCAGGGAAGTCTCAAGAAGGTCATTTTTATTTCTGTTAGAATGTGAAATATCAATCTCTTGATAAATCATGAAGTATCTCTTAATTCTCCCCCTTTTCCTTTATCTCAAAGCCCCTTCTTTAACTTTTCAAATGTTGTAATTTCTAGAACATGTCTGTAACACAGAAAGTCAACTGCTATCAGGAAAAACAAGAATTAAGAAAAAAGCTTTCACTTCTCAAATTTCATTAGTAGAGGGGTGAAACAGATTACCCTAAGAACTGGCACAAAGACCCGATGCTCTTGGCAAATGAGTCAGTTGAGATGAAAATGTTAATGTATTTGAACAGATATGAGTCAATGTTATTCTGGGAATGAAAAGAAGTATGGTTTACTGTACAGGCATGTATATCACTCAAGAAAACCTGGAAAACATTGCAGGGAACCATGACAGACATGACAATCACTTTTAAAGGCTTCTTTTAAAATCGAGATAATAATTTTCATTAAAATATGGGTTCAGATGCAGATCAAACCTACGTAAAATAATCAAATCTAGATAATAACATGATTTTATTATTTTCAGTTCAGTTCTCAAAGCAACCAAATGGAGAGGCAGGGAGATAGAATGAAAAGAACTCTGAGTTAGGATACTGGGTGGTAATTCTGGCCTTATCACTAATTATACTAATTAGCTGTAAGATGATGGGTGAGTCAGTTGATCTCTTTGAAATTAGTTTTCATATTTGCAAAATAATGGGATTTGCCTTGGTTTTCACTGTTCCTTTCTGATTTATATAATATGATTTGGGATTATATACTGTAAAGGGATACACAATTAGGACCCTGAGGTGACCCATAATATATACCTACAATGGAGTGTCCAGGGGCTGTGTGGAAATTTCCAAGGTATAATTTCCTGCTTTTGTTTTTTGCCAGATTTTTATCCAGCTTTCTAGATTGATAAAGCAGGGGGAAGTCATGTGTGAATGTTTGTGCATATTAGCAAAGGCTGGCTAAGGTTGAGACTGACTACGTGACAGAAAATAATCCTTTAGACCAGAAACTTTTCTTTAAAGTGACAAAACACTGAGCTTGAAAAAAAATTTTTTTTTGGTAAGCTTCTGGTTTAAATAGTTAACTGAACTCATGAGTTAACTTCTCTTTCCATTTAAAAGCCCCACAGAAATGACAGAACTAATATATATAGAAGTGCTAAATCCAGAACAGCTCTAGAAAGCCAGGAAGAGTGCTATTGTCTAGTATGAGGGATTTAGGTGGTGGTTAAAAATATGAGCCCTGAAACCAACTGCTGGGTTCTTAGTAAGCTGCCTACTCTCTTTGGGTCTTCCAGCCCTTGGGTAAATTACTTTCCCTCTCTACGCCTCAGTTTCCTTATCTGGAAAATGAAAGTACCTGCCTCTGAGAATTAATACAGGTAAAGGGCTAAACAGTGCCCGACACAGAAGTTTCCACATCTCACCTGTAATTACTGTTGTGTTCAATCGGGTCTGACTTTGGCGACCTCGTGGACTTTAGCCCGCCAGATTCCTCTGTCCATGAAATTTCCGAGGCAAGGGTGCCGGAGTGGGTTCCCATTTCCATCTCCAGGAGATCTTCCCAACCCTGGGATCAAAATCACATCTGCATGGGCAGGGAGATTCTTTATCACTGAGCCACCTGGGAAGCCCGTAATTATTGTTATTGTAGGTTTAATATTGAATATAAAGCAGATGGGGTTAGTCATGGATGATAACACCCACCAGGGATTAAAATACACACACACACAACATATAATCCTATTTGGGTGAAAGATGACAGCTCTGATGACCCCTGAAAAAGAAATCTTAAGATGTTAAATAATAAGGGCAGAAGAAGGCAGCCAGTAGGATAATTAATTACAGGGATGTGAAGTAGCTGTATCAGTCTTTTATTCTGCAACTGGCTGCTGTAGCATTTGTCCCCAGGTTAAAGCCATGAATTCTGCTCCCTAAATTAACTGGTATATATGCTGCCAGATTCTCCCAGGGTGGGAGCTGGGGCCAAAGAGAGAAATGGGACAGTATCTCAACTAACTTCCATCTGTCATGCGAAGGATGAAAATGTAATCTGTTGTCTAAACTGGGACACTTTTGAGTAAAAGCAAGTGCTATTAATAATTATGCCAGGATAAAAAAAATGTAACCTGTGACCATCCTAGGCAAACCAGGACATCATTTCCCTGGGCCTTGAGGGGTAGACAGATACTGAGACCACCAAAGGAAAGCCCACTTATCAACACAACACAGCCACTCTCTCCTACCCACAAAATTGCAAAGATGGCCCAGAACACAAGAATTTTATGAGTTCAAACACTCCAGCTACCTAAATAGGTCAATCAAAACCTGAAATTATAAGTGTAATAGATGTAGAGGATTCCTGAACATTCCAACAGCCTGAGTGACACCACACTGTTCAAACAAAAATGTCCTGTGTGGAAACAGAATTAATGCAGGAAGCTGAGAGGTCCATACAAATTTATTATATCCATAAAGCAAGAATTGGTTGCTATTTTTAAAACAAGCAATTTGAGTTCCGGGAAATTAAAAAAAAAGAATTGTCTCTCCTTTATGGTTACAAGATTGAGCAAACTAGAAAAAGGACACTCAGCTAAATTTTAATTCTTTCTAATGGCTTATGAATAGTCGCGTCTGACTTTTTGTGGCCCCGTGGAGTGTAGCCCCCCCAGGCTCCTCTGTCCCTGGGATTTCCCAGGCAAGAGTACTGGAGTGGGTTGCCATTTCCTTCTCCAGGGGATCTTCCCAGACCAGTGATCAAACCTGCGCCCCCTACATTGGCTGGATGATTCTTTACCACTGAGCCACCAGGGAAGCTCCTGTGTTTAAGAACATTAACTTAAAAAAAATATTGCATACTTGTGCAAAAAAATTACATTTATCTGAGACACATTCTAAGTATCTAAATTTCATACTTCTTCCTTTAATTGCATTTCCTTTGGTTTTCCTTAGTAATTCTTTGTTATGCCAAATTTGCTCATAAAATGTCTTTCAGTTACAGTCCATGTTCCATTTATACAACATAGCTTCTCCAGTTGTCAATTTGTTTCATTCTTTTGTCCATTGAACTGTTCATTACTGAGAAAATAGGCTCAACATTAGTTATATGAGCCAGTGTACTGAAAGTTAACAATGTTAAGAAAGTTGAAGCAGCCAATACAATAATACAATATTTCAGGCACAACTTGCTTTTCCATTCTTCAGGATTATGCTGTGATGCTTTGATCAATAGCATTTAAAAATGCCCACCAACAAAAAAGAGTAATGTCATTGATTTTTATTCCCTCTTCTACAACACTACACATGATTCCACTTGATGCCATACTGGAAGAGAATTTAGTACCACCGTGTGAAAGAATAGAATCCTTCAAGTGATGAATCTGTCATGAGTGCCACATTAGTTATCTATGTCATGTTGGAATTTCTTTTCCTCTCCGTAGATCGTGTTATTCCATTTACAAATAAACTCTTCACTTAGAGGGATAAATATTTCACCTGTTTTTTTAAGAAAACACACTTAACAAGGTTTTTTTGTTTGTTTTTAAGGCAATGGGGGTACTTCAGCTAGATTATATGAGCTGAAAGGCTGATACTGATACATGGCGTGAAAGGTTATTACAGCTTCTGGTGTAACTATTTCATCTTCTTCATCTGAATTTCTCTTAATAAAGTACTGTTATTTTATTACTTCCTTTGGTAACAGTTGAGTAAGGGATACATCTCCTATGCTTAGTTGTTGGTATATACTGATTAATATCTGACTTTCTGCTATTTTTGATATGGAGTAAATAATCGCATACTGAGAGCTTAAAAATGACTTCTTCATTATCTAATGCATGCATACTACGTTGCTTCAGTCCTGTTTGACTTTATGAGACCCCACGGGCTGTAGCCCTTCAGGCTCCTCTGTCCATGGGACTCTCCAGGCAAGAATACTGGAGTGGGTTGCCATGCCCTCCTCCAGAGGCTCTTCCCAATCCAGGGATTGAACCGGTGTCTCTTATATCTCCTGCATTGGCAGGTGCATGCTTTACCACTAGCATCACCTAGGAAGCCCTCCTTATTTAATAAAAAACCACTATTTAGAAAACACAGCACAAAATTTACATGTGGATTTTCAAATTTGGGATTCAGATAGATAAAATATAATGGCAACCACTGCCAGAGTTGAGAAGATTGAGTTTATCTCACAACATCAATACGTCTGTCACTCACAGGTGCAGCTCACATAAACAGGGTTTGAAACATTGAAAAGGTTGAAAATTAATGGACTAATGATAAATCAAACTGTCCAGTACAAAAAAAAAAAAGCCACAAAAAACTGAATTTCAGGTTTCCCTGGAAGGGAGAGCTGTATCAAAAGAACATTTCCCCAAAAAAGGCCAAATATGATCTTACATAAGCTTTCAGGAAGCCAGGCATTAGGGGTTTGGTGGGCTTTTAAAGGTAGGAGTCTTCAGGGATTGACTGATTTTCAGGTGCATTCCTGTGGTCATGGGAGCCGGGCTGTGGTTCATCCACCGGTTTGAAGCTGGTGGGCTGTTGGCTAGAAGGGCAGAACTGTCTGTCATTGACAGGCTGTCTGTGGCTTTCACCCCTAATCAGCTGGTTTTCAGAAGCCAGGTGCTATCACTAATTTGCCAACTTTCAGAAACAAATTGAGGCTGTTTATCAGTGGACTTTTAGAGCATTTGTACTTCCTCAGAGTTATCCATAATTCAGGGTTGTTCCTTGTTCACAATTTGGGTCTTTGGCCAAAGAACAGTCTTTTCCTTTCTTGAATATGAAAAAAAAAATTTAGTTTTCAATCCTCCAGTTTGGTCTTCCTTTAGCAAAACCTACAGAAAAGACCACAGGGAACTGTACAGATCTTCACTGCAGAGGCAAGTTGTCCTTTCAATGATTTAAGCACCAATTATCAATATGAGGAAGGAAGAGGCAAAACTGCCATTATTTACTAGAAATAATGAAACCAATGAGCCAATGACACAAACAAGATTCTGTGAGATGATAAAAGATAAGATTACAAAAGTAAATAATCTATGTACAAGCAATAATCAAATAGAAAATGTAATGGAAAAGGACTGCAGATACAATACAATAAAAGCATGAAAATATAAAGGAATAAACTTAGCAAGAAATCTTCAGGATCCACATAAAGAACAACAAAACTTTACTGAAGGTTATAAAAGAAGAGCAGAATAAATGTAAAGATATGATTTCTCCTAGATGTGAAAACTCAGTATTGTTAAGGTGTCAGCTTGCTTTAAGTTAATCTGTAAGTAAAATGTGATCCGAATTAAAATCCTATCTGAATTTTTAAAGCACCATTTGTAATATGCCATCTGTATAGTCATGAACGTAACAGATAAATCCCCAAACCTTAGTGGCTTAATACAATAAAGGATTTATTTCTTCCATTTGTCATTCTGTCACTCAGTTGTGTCCAACTCTTTGTGACCCCATGGACTGTAGCATACCATGTTTCTTTGTCCTTCACTATCCCCTGGAACTTGCTCAAACTTATGTCCATTGAGCCAGTGATGCCATCCAACCATCTCATCCTCTGTTCAGTCTTTCTCAGCATCAGGGTCTCTTCTAATAAGCCGGCTCTTTGCATCAGGTGGCCAAAGTATTGGAGCTTCAGCTTCAGCATCAATCATGAATACCAGCAATGAATATTCAGGACTGATTTCCTTTAGGATTGACTGGTTTGATCTCCTAGCAGTCCAAGGGGCTCAAGAGTCTTTTGCAACACCACAGTTCAAAAGCATTAACTCACAGTTAATGCAAGAATTCCTGATCAGGCTGACTGAAAGCCAGGCATCTTTCATTCTATTCTGGCCTTGGAGTACCTGAATGGGGACATCGACAGTGAAGGAGGTGTATTGCTTCCCCATCCCTTTGACCTGAAAAGGACACTATGTATTTGCTTGCATTCCACTGGCAAGAACTCATCACATGATCCTCTTTAGGTGGAAGGGGAGCTGAAACATGTAGCCCCCAGATCTTAATAGGTAGTTTCCTGCTGGCAACAAAGCTTTGACCTGAAAGCATTGATCCTTGCTTTGACCATTATGAAAGAGGAGCATGAGTTTTTGGTGGTCAGCTGGCTATCTCTGCCATAATCTGCAGCAGTAAGAGTACAGGAATGCTTTTATTTATTTATTTTTTATTTTTGGCCGTGCCACGCAGTGTGCAAGACCTTAGTTCCCCAACCAGGGATTTAACCCCAGGCCCTTGGCAGTCAAAGTGCTAAGTCCTAACCACTGGATAACTAGGGAATTTCTAGGGATAAGTTTTAAAAAAGAATATAAAGTTAACAGATATTAAAATATGGTACAACATTATAGTAACTAAAGTAATATGGTACTCATAGAGAAAGAACAGTGTATCAGTAGAAAACAATAGTGAGTAGAAACTGAACTATGCATGTGTGGAAATCAAGTGTATGATAAGAGCATCACTTCAAATAAGTTGGGAATGGATACACTGTTTAGCAAATGGTAATGGAACAACTGCCCACCCATTTGGACAAAAATAAAGGTAGGTTTCTGCCTTATATCACACTTCAAAATCTAGGTTATTAAAAGCACAACCATGAAACACAAAATAGTGACAGTGCCATAAATAAATATAGGAGAATATTTTTTCACAATAAGTTCTCAACCCATTCAACACATATACCGCACCCCCTATATGGGGAAAAGGTCACTTTCTTATTTTATAGTGGGATATAAATTGACATGTCCTAGTAGATAAATTCAAAAGCGTTTGAAATATACTTTAAAATATGTATTGCTTTTGATCCATCTCTTTCTTTTCTAAGCATTTACTCTTTAGAAATATTGACGTATAGGCACAACGGTTTTATTTGCAGCATTCTTTATGAACACATTGGGGCAATCTGTATGAATCACAGCAGAAGAACGTATTACATGAATTATAATAAATCTATGCCATGGTACTACTATCTGTTTTTTGAGAAAAAAAGTGAGGTGGAAGGAGGCCCACAATATAATCTTGAGTAAAAATAACACAAGTTACATACTAATAGCTGACATTCATTGAATTGTTTTTAAGTGATTGTGTATTTATTTTCCCAACAGTGGTATGAGGTATGTACTGATATTATTCTCATTTTTAAGATCAGCAAATTTTGGAATTGAGATGTATGGTAACTTACAAACGTAGCTTAGTATGTGGTTGAGCTGAAATTTGAATTGAGGTGGTATTACTTAAGTCCCATGTTCTCAAGCAGAATGCTATACTGGCTCTGTGTATAGCACAAAACCATTTAAAAAAAAAGTATTTGTGTGCATTTTTATTGTTATTTTAAAAAATGTGAAAGATACCCTACAATGTAATATTGGTTACCCCATCTAGTGGTGATAGCTTTTTCTGTATGGCTTGATCTTTTTTCAAAAAATATCCCTTGTAATGTCATAAAAATCTTAAAGCAAAAGTTTAAGTTTGCTGATACATGTTGAAGTGATCCCATGCTATTGATGCTACAGTGTAATCATTAAGATTTAGTACCCAGCAAATATCTTGTTGACGGCAAATACTTGGTAAAAACTTGTTGAAAAAAATGAATGAATCACCAGCCTTTTCTGCTAGCCTCTAAACTCTTCAGGTCTGTGGACTGCATTTTATATCTGATCAGTTTCTACTCTGTAACTGTGGATTCCGTCAATAAATATTTGTTAAACGTATGCACATATTCCCATTAAATTGAACTATACTTCTTATTTCTTATTATAGTTTCCCTCTCCTTTTAAAAAATCATAGTGTTAAACCTTTGCCTCAAATTTTGTTTTAGGCAAAATAAAACTGAAACTGTCTTATAATGCATCTCCTCAGTAGTAATCAATGCATGCTATGAATAAATATTTCATGGTTTATTATGGTTTTTGTTCCTAATGAAGTGAAGTTAATACTGCAAAACTAATTTAAAAATCATCTTTAGGCTTCAAGTTGTAACATAATATTATGGAATTTTAGAGCTTATAAGCTTTCCCTTGTTTGGGGAAATGAGTCAATTTGAACTGTTTGAAATCTAATGGGTACTATTTCTTTGTTTCTAGAGAACACTATATTTGAAAGACAAGGACTTTGCTTCCAATTAGAAACATATCTTTTGCATTCAAGAGAAACCTGGAGCCTCTGGAACATACTGTGACAATCCAGTGCACTTAGCAACTGAAAAAGCGTGGGCTGAGAGTGTGTGGAGCCTGGTGACATTAAGAAATCAATTTGCAAAGAGGTGGTTTCAAATTTGCAGGCTTTTCTCAAGGTGTTGTGAAGAGGTGTTGAAACCACGAAGGGATTAGAAAAATGACGTGCATTTCACTCTTGTATAATATTCTGTGGTTCAAATTTCCTCCATATGTCTCCTGTTCTATTTTCTCTTATTCCAAGACAATACCATCATGCTTGTAGACACATGTACAGAGAAAAAAAAAAAACCTTGTCTATAGTGTTTGTCTCTGATCTAAGGATCAATCCTAGGTCTTCTGTATTGCAGGCAGATTCTTTACTATCTGAGCCACCAGAGAAGTTCCTGATAATCACACACCTCTTGAAAGCTTTCCTTTTTCAGGACTATTTACTATAAACAGACAGACATCATAAAGCTCAGAAATTTGGGAAGCAAGGGTACTTTCTCTTCTGAGGTTAAGGTAGTAAAAATGCACTTGCGTTGTAAGATATCTCCTAACAGGACAGGAAGAAAAAGGCCTGGTAATTTATTGAAGTCATAATGAAGAATGTTGGAACACTTGGACCAAATGAGGTGAAAAAAAACATTTCTGAAGAAGGAAAGAAAACCCAGATTTAACGTATCCCAAAATGAATCAATCATCTACCACCCTGGCTAATCAATGATTCTGGACTCAGAGCACCAGAAAATAAATCTGATTACTTTGTCTTCTTTCTCCCCAGAATGAATTTATTACAAGTATATCCAGAAACAATGGCACGAAGGCTGCTGGCCTCTGGGAGGGAATAGAATAAGGACCAGAAAACTCTCATTAAGGTAGGTAGTACTCTGTCTCCAGGTTCTGCCTTTGCTTTTCAAAGACGTCTCTTTCTTGAGACAACTTTCTCTGTTTTTCCAAGCTCCTGGAAGACTTGACCAGTCTTACAAGCAGTTCTGCTATGCACAGCAGAATCTGAGTTTCAGATTCCCAGGAGAAAGAATCTGTTGGTTTAGCTAGGTCAAGTGTTCTTGGTTTAATCTTCTGTAACTGGTGGTGAGATCATAGTACAAACAAGATGTCTGGGTGCATGGGGAATGGTTTTTGGAGTCAAGTAGATTCACGTGCTGGAGAAGGAAATGGCAACCCATTCCAGTATTCTTTTCTGGAGAATTCCACAGTCAAAGGAGCCGTGGGCTACAGGCAATGGAGTCGCAAAGAATCAGACACAACTGAGTGGCTAACATACACACACACAGAGGTATGTGCATTGGTTATCCACCGTTGTATGCAAGCTCCTCAAGTCATCTGTAACAGCCCTTATCTTGAATATTAGCATCAGTAAGATTCTTTCTGTTGCTCAAGCTTGAAAACTTGGATTCATTCTTCATCTTCTTTTACCTTCCATGCTTGTCATCTATTTTTTCATTCATTCATTCACACACGTTTGTGGAGTTAATACTTAGTGTCAGCTGTTCTAAGCACTTGGGAATACAATAATTAACACATCAAAAAAAAAGAAAATCCCTGGCCTCACTATCAAGTTCTACTGATTCTTCACTCCTAGCTTTGCCTTTCAGTTTTTTCAACTACAACCCTGACTCAAGACCATTCAGATTGATTCTTGTGGTTTAATGGAATCATAGGTAAGGAGTTAGAGATTGATATATGATTGACTGATTTTGGAAGTAGAACCAGGGTATCAAAGGGCCTGAAAATTCAGGGAAAACTGTTTATTCTTGAAATATGGGCATACGAAATGGAATTCTAGGTAAGATGATTAAGCACTCATCAGTGAGCCTTTGGAGTAAAAATGCATTATTTCAGCAGACTTATGATGATATTTGGAGTACAGAGTTTTAGGAACTACCCTAGTGATGTATATGTTCTTGAACAGTTGGGAATTGAGATGAAGATCTGAATATATATATATATATACACACACATATATATATATATATATATATATATAATTTATTCTGAGGCAGAAAATAAAACCTGTGCTTGTTTTAATCTGTGTGTCCTGCTGAACCCTAGAGAACTGAAATATCATCTGCTTCTTAACCCCAGATGCTTCTCATTTGTTTTTCTCTTCTTTAAATGCATCTGTATACTATATTTCATATGTCATTTTCTGTAGTTCATTGTTTCACAAATCGAGTTTCTCTTCTCATTGTGGGTATGTTGCTATATACTAGAGATGATCAAAGTTATAATGTAAATACAGAATAACATCTAAGACAGGGTTGGCAAGCCATGGCCTGCAGATCAAATCTGGCCTGCTGTCTATTTTTGCAAATAAAATTTTATTAGAACACAGACACACTCATTTGTTCATTATTGTCTATGGTTGCTTTGGGGCTACAATGGCAGAACTAAGCAGTGGCAGCAGAGACTCATGGCCTGAAACACCTAAAATATTTACAATCTGGCTTTAACAGAAAAATTTGCTAGTCATATTCTAAGGTTTTTGGGAAAAAGACTTTTTGAAGTTGGGTTTTTAAAAAATTTTCCACATTTAAGTGCAAGCAAAACCAGCAGAATCTCACTTCCTTTTGCTGGTGTGTGTATGTAAAACCAGAGTTGAAAAAAATTCACACATGTGACAGAATCTGATGATTTTAGCATTGTACTCATGATACTCTCAAGAGGGCTAGTTATTGAGATGAGAATTGAAAATGTATGTCAGTGGATAAAAGAAATGAAAGATTTCTCTATAAGTTTGCTAAGCCCCCCAAACAAATCTTTTGAAAAAACAAATGAGTTTGTCACCTTATCAACTATTCTTTTATATTATTATTTTATAAAATCAGTGATGACATCTTAGGCACTTCATTAGTTTTAATTCATTTAACTCTTACAAACACCCTACACATGAGTCACTGTTCTTGTCATCTTCCTTTTACAGATGAGGAAACTAATGCACAGTGAAGTTAAATGAATTTTCTAAGGTCACGCAACTCAGCGGTGTTGAGCCAGGCGGTCGGACCCTGGAACCGTGTCCCTAACCACTCTCCGATACTCCCTTGACCGTTACCACAGTGAATGTGATGACAGCACTATGACAAGCACACAAAGGAATCCACGATAAGCAGCAGCTGTCAGTCTAAACAGTGTAAGATACCCACAAATGTTTGCTTATTATATAACTTCAATAATTAAGTCTTGGTGTTTTTGTTTTGTTTAAAAAAAAGACACCTGAGTAACAGCTGCTTGAAAGTACTCTTTCAGTGACACTTAAAATAGTCATGCAAATTTGGGAGGAAAAAACAACTTTTTTTCTTTACTAAGAAAAAAGAAAGAGAGAAGTCTTGGTGGAGAGTAAGTACTACATGATAATGAAAATTCATTAGCTAGAAATTGCTTGCTTCTCCCTTCAAGGTCATCTCATAAAGTATAGTAAAAGTCAAAGTTCACATAATGGAAGAAAATTGGTAAAGCCTCTGCATAGCAAAATTGAAACGTAACCTTTTCTGATGATGCCATCAAATGAGCAGGAATAGTAGTAAGTGGTTGCCTAGGGGAGGAAGGTAAGGGAGAACAGCCTGAGGAGCCCAAGCCAATTAGCTGAATAGGCCAAGTTCTTGAGTAAAGCTGGCACTGAGAAGGTACATATGTGTGTTTGTGTTTTGGGGACAGAAGTGGTGATGGTGGGGATATGGGTGTCATGAGAGGTGTTAGATAGTGGTCTTTGGATTTTCTTGTTTACTCCCTAAAAGCATTTCCAAAAATTCTATATTTCCTTATATATTTTAGAACGAATTTGCGGCATGGTGTGAATATTATTTTGGCAATATATCTTATAATGGGTAGGCAGGCAGTAACGGCATCTTGTTTAAAGGAATTGGTTAATTGTTCTTTCAGTGCCTCATAGTAAGATTCTAGATACTTTTACTTTGTCAAGCTATCTAGAGGAATAGAGCAACACTCAATGGGGAAAAAGGAAGAGAACTTTGGCTGCAGGTGCCTCTGAAGGCACAGAAATATGTGAGAAATATGTAAGTGGAAGATCTGAAAACTGACTCACTTAAAACCAGGTATACCCAGACTCTTGGAAAGTCTTGCTGTATTCCAGGGGGTAGGAGTGCCCTAGGTTGAAAACTAGGGGTTGGGTTCATCAGTTCAGTTCAGTTCAGTTGCTCAGTTATGTTCAACTCTTTGCAATTCCATGGATTGCAGCATGCTAGGCTTCCCTGTCCATCACCAACTCCCGGAGCTTACTCAAACTCATGTCCATTGAGTCAGTGATGTCATCCAACCATTTCATCCTCTGTCGTCCCCTTCTCCTCCTGCTTTCAATCTTTCCCAACATAAGGGTCTTTTCCAAGGAGTCAGTTCTTCGCATCAGGGGGCCAAAGTATTGACCCTTCAGTTTCAGCATCAGTCCTTCCACTGAATATTCAGGACTGATTTCCTTTAGGATTGAGTGGTTTGATGTCCTTGCAGTCCAAGAGACTCTCTAGAGTCTTCTCCAGCACCACAGAAGCATCAGTTCTTCAGCGCTCAGCTTTCTTTATGGTCCAAATCTCACATCCATACATGACTACTGGAAAAACCATAGCTTTGACTAGATGGACTTTTGCCAGCAAAGTAATGACTCTGCTTTTTAATATGCTGTCTAGGTTGGTCATGGCTTCCCTGATAGCTCAGTTGGTAAAGAATCTGCCTGGAATGCAGGAGAACCCGGTTCAATTACTGGGCCAGGAAGATTCCCTGGAGAAGGGATAGACTACTCACTCCAGGATTCCTGGGCTTCCCTTGTGGCTCAGCTGGTAAAGAATCCACTTGCAATGTGGGATACCTGGGTTCGATTCCTTGGTTGGGAAGATCCCCTGGAGAAGGGAAAGGCTACCCACTCCAGTATTTTGGCCTGGAGAATTCCATGGATTGTACAGTCCATGGGGTAGCAGAGTCAGACATGACTAAGTGACTTCCATTCACTAGGTTGGTCATAGATTTTCTTCCAAGGAGCAAGTGTCTTTTAATTTCATGGTTGCATTTATCTCAGTAATTCTGGAGCCCAAGAAAATAAAGTCTGTCACTATTTCCATTGTTTCCCCATCTATTTGCCACGAAGTCATGGAACCGGATACCATGATCTTAGTTTTTTGAACGCTGAGTTTTAAGCCAGCTCTTTCACTCTCTTCTTTCACTTTTATCAAGAGGCTCTTTAGTTCCTCTTCACTTTTTGCCATAAGGGTGGTGTCATCTGCATATCTGAGGTTATTGATATTTCTCCTGGCAATCTTGATTCCAGCTTGTGCTCCATACAGCCCAGCATTTCTCATGATGTACTCTGAATACAAGTTTAAAAAGCAATGTGACAATATACAGTCTTGATGAACTCCTTTCCCAATTTGGAACCAGCCTGTTGTTCCATGTCTGGTTCTAACTGTTGCTTTGACTTTAAATATGAAACTATGAAGTTAAGATAATGGTGACTCATAGAACAATATCAAACTATTTGTGTTAGCTTGACTAGATTTTCAGCTTAAAAGATCATTCTGGCCCCTTTGAACACAAGGTTGGAGAAAGGTCAGAATGGAGGCAGAAACACTAACGTGGAGGCTTTTGTAGAACCTCACTGAAATAGGATAAATGCCCGAGCTAAGGCTAGGACCATGGAGATGAAGAGAAAAAGACAGCCTAAAGTAGTGCTGGCCTGTAGAAATACAACGCAAGACACAAATGAGGGACACATATGTCATTTTTAACTATCTAGCAGCATATTAAAAAGATAGAGTCAGCAGTTCAGTTCAGTTCAGTCACTCAGTCATGTCTGACTCTTTGCCACCCTGTGAACCGCAGAATGCCAGGCCTCCCTGTCCATCACCAACTCCCGGAGTCTACCCAAACCGATGTCCATCGAGTCGGTGATGCCATCCAGGCATCTCATCCTCTGTCTTCCCCTTCTCCTCCTGCCCCCAATCCTTCCCAGCATCAGGGTCTTTTCCAATGAGTCAACTCTTTGCATGAGGTGGCCAAAGTATTGGAGTTTCAGTTTCAACATGAGTCCTTCCAATGAACAGAATTAATTTTAATAATATATTTTAGTTAACTCAGTGTAGCCAATATATTGTCGTTTCAAAATGTCATCAATATAAAAATGTTTTATATTCTTTTTTTTTACAAAGTCTTAAAAATCTGTCTTTATTTTACATATATAATGCATTTCAGTTTTTGCTAGTTGCTTTTCAAGTGCTTGATATCCACCTGGAGTTAATGGCTGCCATATTGGATAGCACAGGTCTAAAACTGGGACTGAATAGGATAGAGGGACTCAAAGATAACACTGTTTCTTATTTGGGTAACTGCCATGGTGATATCCAATGGAGGGGCCAAGAGAGTGAGTTGAGGGGACCTCAGCCAATTCATAATTTCAATCAACTCCATCAAACCAACTTAAATGACCATGCAGTCTAAATAAAAATTGTGTGCTTGCCTGGACGATGCAGCTTTAAAACTAGTCTCCTAGCTCTTCCTTCTACCCCAATTGCTACATCAACCCTCTTCTAGTATGAAAATTCTTGCGCCTCCACTAGTGAGTGAGAGAAAGCAGAAGAGGAGGAGATTGAAAGATGTGTGTTTAGTTTGGCTATGTTAAAATTGAGGTACTCTGGTAGCTTATATTATTCAAAATATTACCTGTTCCTCCATGTGGGAGGATTGTAATTCCCTGCCCCACTGAGAACAGCCTTCATAGTTGGGTTGTGTCTGAAAATGAAGTGTAAGTGAAAGTGATTGGTGCCAATTTGGGACAGAAGCTTAAAGAGCCATTGAATGGTTCCTCTATAATTTTTCCTCTTCTGCTTCAAGTTTTATAATGTCCCACATACAGCTTGCTCTTCCAGCGTTAGTCCCAAAATGAAGAGTGTGTGGAGCAGAGATTAGTTGAACTACACTATTCATAAATGTGAGCAAAAGATAAAATTTTGGTTTTGTAAGCCATGGAGGTATGGTATTATTTGTTACTCTAGCATAATTTAGTCTAAGGAGACTGGTGTAGTGTTTTGTACTGAAATTAGGGTGCTGCTTTAATACTTAAGATGTGTAGCACTGACTACAGAGCCAGAGAGTGGGAAGCAAGGAAATTGTTCTTGGAGCCTAGAAAGAAGACTACTCATGTTATTTTGTGATAAAACATTCGGTAAAGCTGACATCTGCAATAACTTGGTAGCATAAAGCATACTGAATAAACTTGGGGTTTAGGTGAAGGGAAACAAGAAGCATGTGTTGGTTGCTATTGGCAACTGCCAAGGTACCACAAGAAAGATGTGGGAGGGGCTTCCCTGGTGGCTCAGTGGTAAAGAATCTGCCTGCCAATGCAGGAGACATGGGCTTGACCCCTAGTCTGAGAAGACCCCACATACTAAGCCCATGTGCCACGACTACTGAACCTGTATTTTAGAGCCCAGAATCCACAACCACTAAGGCCCGAGTGCCCTAGAGTCCATCCTCTGCAACAAGAGAGGCCACCGCAACGAGATATGCAAGCATGACAATAAGAGAGTAGCTCTGCTACCCACAACTAGAGAAAGCCCTCACAGCAACAAAGACCCACCACAACCAAAATAATGAATTTGTTAAGGAAGAAAGATGTGAGATCAGAAAAGAGTCCGCTGATTCTCAAGCGAGGAAGAATGAAACAGTTAAAAAAACCCTAAGACTTTGCAGGTTTTTAATCCCACTTTGGTAACAGATAAAACCGAAAGCATTTAAATGCAACTCCCTGACAGGAGCCAAATTAAAATGATGGTCATAATGCTCTTTGCATTTCTGATCATACATTCTAGTAAAAAGGTTTGGAAACCATTACACTGAGATATTATGACCAATCCCGAAAGTCAGATAAAATTTTTTTTTCTTCAAACAACTTGTTATGTGACAGATAAGATCATTGGAGAGGCCTCTTTTCAGTAAACTTCCAATCTCCACTCTGTTAAGCTTTTCCTTAGGAGACCTAGTGTTCTGGATTTCCACATCCCTCGTATATTCCTCTTTATTTCTTGCCTGTAATACACTAGGAGTCATAGTATTTTAATTCATGGTAAATGAAGAAAATTGGTGGTAGGGAGAATGAAAAGGAGAGGTAGGACATTTGGTGGGGTCCATGTCGACCCTAAGTGTTGGAGTTCAGTCTTAAATATCCGTGCTATTTAGTGGCTCTGTCATGTCCGATGGTTTGCATCCCCATGGACTGTAGCTTGCCAGGCTACAGTGAATCAAAATGAATCAAAGACATTTTCTTATTTATTTATTTATGGTTGCACTGGTCTTCACTGCTGCACAAGGGCTTTCTCTAGTTCCAGCGGGCAGGGGCTCCTCTCAGTTGTGGTGCACTGGTTTCTCATCCTGGTGGCTCATCTTGTTGCAGGGCACAGGCTCTGGGCACCTGGGCTTCAGCAGTTGGCGCACAAGGGCTCAGCAGTGGCGGTGTGTGGGCTTTAGTTGCGCCTAGGTGTGTGGAATCTTCCTAGCCCAGGGATCAAACCCGTGTTCCCTGCACTGGCAAGTGGATTCTTATCCACTATAACATCAGGGAAGCACCCCCAAATCAAACATTTTCTCCTATTTCTGAGATTTAGGAAACAAAGCAAACAGTATGTAGTCCAAGATTGTGCTTCTAAATACTTCCCCCTAAATGATGCAGTTAGTGGAAATTCTGTCTAGCTAAGGAATATGGAGTTTTTAGTTTTAGTTGGTATGTATATTGTTATGTATCTTCATTCTTTCAAAAAAGTATGCTTTTTTTTTTACAATGACTAATACATGTTCATTGTAGAAAAATGAATATACCAAAAAGAACACAGAACAAAGATCCTCATAACCTGAAGTTTTCCTGTTAAGCAAAACTATTAAGTTTTACTTTACTCACTCAGGGATGCCAAAAAGAAAAAAAGAGAAGTTTTACTTTGCAGTTGCTGTTACATTTTAAAATTAACTCTAATTACATTGATACTATAGGAAGATCTTTTCTTCGTTAAAAAAAAAAAGACAAGGCTAAAATCTCACTGGATCCCCATTTTCAACTCTAATTCCCTGCCAGACATAACCAGTTTCAATAATTTATTGAGGATTTTTTCAGAATTTCTCAGCACATTTATCCTCTCTTTCACTCTCCCATCTTCCCCGGGGCTCTTATAATATATACACACATATAAATATTATATGTTGTAATATATAATATATATTTACAATATATTTTGTGGTTCTTTCATATAGACAAATGATGACATATTGTTTACATTATTCTAACATTTCTTTTTTAATTAAAAAAAACCTTAAAGTTATTTTCATGTCAAAACAGAGAGATCTACTACAGATGGTCCCTGACTTATAATTTTTGACTTTATGACGGCATAAAAGTGATACATGTTCAGTAGAACTTCTTTGAATGCTGAATTTTGATCTTTCCCAGGCTAGTGACAATGGTGGTCCGCTACTCCCTCGTGGGCAGTGGCAGTGAGCCACAGCTCCCCGTCAGCTTCATGATCAGGAAGGCAAACAACTGACACACTGACAACCATTCTGCACACATACTACCATTCTATTTTCACTTTCAGTACAATATTCAATAAAGTACATGAGACATTCAACACTTTATTGTGAAACAGGCTGTGTTAGGTGATCCTGCCCAACTGTAGGCTAAGGTAAGTGTTCTGAGCACATTCAAGTGCCGGGCTGGAGAGGCAGCCACTGGCGCCCACTGAAGTTGCATCTAGGGTAACTGAAAAGCCCGAACTGTGATTCAGCGCTGGACACTGTGTGCCCTCCTGGGAAACGGCTCTGTCTCTGGGCTCATGCACACTGGATCTCATGGAAACACCATCCCTGATGATCTCTGAATTGCCCATGTGGTCATTCTTCCAGTGTTTTGAACAACAGCTCCTAGGTTCTGTAGAGATGACTGAGCCATAATAAACTCCTATCAAATGATCTCTTTGTGTTCTCTTTCAAATATTCTTCCTCATTTTTTATCCTATGAATAGGCTGAGAATTTTCCAAATCTTTAAGCTTCCTTTTGGCTTGGTCATTTCTCTCTTTCCACGTTGTCCTATAGGTTGTCAGGAGGAACCACGCTGTACCTTTAGCACTTGGCTGAGAGATTGCTTCAGCTAAATATTCATTTCATTGTTCCCAAGTTTTACCTTCGACAAAACACTAGAATACAAACACAATTCAGTCTGGTTCTTTGCCACTTTCATGGAATGACCTTTCCTCTGTTGTCCAGTAATACATTCCTCATTTCCATCTGAGTGAGACCTCATCAGAATGGCATTTACCATCCATATATGTACCAAAATTCTGTTCAAGATTACTTAGTTATTACAACATCTCCTCTCCTCTTTTTTCTCTGAGTCCTCTCTAGACTTTCTCTAGAGAGGTCCATTCATGAGGAATAGAGGCTTTTTCTAGTATGCACATTAAAACTCTTCCAGCCTCTTTTCATTATCCAGTTTCAAAGCTACTTCCACAGTTTAAGGTATTCATATAGTTTTCAATGCAGAGGGAATGGTTTTGATTCCTGGTCAGAAAACTAAGAGCCCCACATGACAGCCAGCATGATCAAAAGAAAGAAATTCATCACCAGACTAATAGGAAATATGTATAAGGAATATATGTAAATTGACAAGGAATTGACTTGTGATTATGGAGGTTGAGAAGCCCCATGATCTGCTATCTGAAAACTGGAAAACCAGGAAAGCCAGTGGTAGTTCAGTTCATGCCAAAGCCTGAGAACCAGGAGTGCTGATGTCCAAGGCAGGAGCAAAAAGATTTCCCAGCTCAAGCAGAGAGAACAAATTTGCCTTTCCTCTGCCCTTTTGTTCTATTTGGACCCTCAGTGCACTGGTTGATGTCCACTCCATTGATGAGGGCCATGTTCTTTACTCAGTCTACTGATTCTAATGTTAATATTTTACACTCTTAACAGACACACCCACAAATAATGTTTTTTAGCTAGCTGGGCTTCCCTTACCTCAGTCAAGTGGGCACACGAAATTAACATCAGAGCTAATGTCACTTCCTTTTCTCCTACTTCTTGCTTCAGGGAATCACTTCCAAATAAAGCACAAGCACTTAAGCTTTTACCAGAAGGGGACGACAGAGGATGAGACCGTTGGATGGCATCACCACTGACTCAACAGATGTGAGTTTGAGCAAGCTCCGGGAGTTGGTGATGGACACAGAAGTCTGACGTGCTGCAGTCCATGGGGTCTCGGAGAGTTGGACACGACTGAGCAACTGAACTGAACTGCTGTCTAAAGAACCCATGTTAACACAGTGATTTGGTTTTAGTTGCTAGGTTGTGTCTGACTCTTGCAACCCCATGAACTGCAGCTGACCAGGCTCCTTTGTTCATGAAATTTTCCAGGCAAGAATACAGGAATGGGTTACTTTTTCCTTCTCCAGGGGATCTTCCAGACCCAAGGATCGAACCCTAATCTCCTGCATTGCAGGCAGATTCTTTACCGACCTAGCTACCAGGGAAGTCCAGAGTAATGAGCTATAAAATGAGCCATAAGAAGTGGACTCCAAAGGATGGGATTTTAGAGTTGAATCACCCACCATCTGAGAGCAATAGGGAGCCAATTGTGGTCATAAGTTGGATCAGCATGCAGTGATTTCACCCATGGTTTCATTGTGATGAGGTGTAGGTAGACAGCAAGGTAAGGGGAGGTCGAATAGCTATTGTACTTAGTCAGTATGGGGCAATATTAATGAAAGGGATTGTAGGATGGCTTCCTTTAAGGCTTCCCTGGTAGATCAGATGGTAAAGCATCTGTCTGCAAAGTGGGAGACCCGGCTTCAATCCCTGGGTCGGGAAGAGCCTCTGGAGAAGGAATGGCAACCCGCTCCAGTACCCTTGCCTGGAAAATTCCATGGACAGAGGAGCAATGCAGGCTACAGTCCATGGGGTCGCAAAGAGTCAGACATGACTGAGCAACTTCACTTTCCTTTCCTTTGAGGCACTGGAATTTCTTCAAGCATTCTCTAAAAGTCAGATGGCCTCTTGCAGCCCAGGGTAATGACTGTGTAAACTTTGCTAATACTTGGGCCCACATCTGATTATGTAGCAGAGGTTGGAAGAAGATAATGGGATTCAGAGATATAAAATGGAGATATTTAGGTAGACAAGTCTAATTTTGAGCTCTTGGATTCCTCTGAACCCTTCAGAGTCGCAGAAACATCCTCTAACCACCTGCCAGAGAAAAAGTCTTTTTTATTTTTTTGGCCTGGAGGAACATGCAATGACCTAATCTGAAGCAGGTGCCTTTCAAGATGATTCTTGTTTCCCTCTAGATATGCCCCCCAACACCCTTCATTACCTCCTGGCTAAAAATCAAACACATTTCAGCACAGCCTGAACAGGAAAATACAAGCTGTGTTCTGGGAAGAAATAGCCCACATGCCAAAGGAATTGCAGAATCTGGCTTACAGGTATTAGCTGAAACTGGGGGTAACATGTGTTCGTATTTTGAGTATGTTAGACTAGGAGGACAGAATGAATACAAGGCTGGATGGGGTAGAATTCATTAATATGGGGGTTGTTGTTGCTGTTCAGTCGCTTAATTGTGTCTGACTCTATTGCCACTTCATGGACTGTAGCCCGCTAGGCTCCTCTGTCCATGGAATTTCCCAGGTAAGAATAGTGGGGTGGGTTGCCATTTCCTCCTCCAGGGGATTTTCTCAACTCAGGGATCGAACCCATATTTCCTGCATTGGCAGGCAGATTCTTTACCAATGAGCTACCAAGGGAATCCAAAATGGGGGACTCAGCCATGATTCAGAATTCCTAATCACAGAACAAGATGTTTTCTGGAAGTTCAGATCTGATAATGTTCTACATAAATGAAGTGAAGATGCAGCACTTCCTTGACATGATTTTGAAGATGGGGCCAGAAAGCCCAGAGAGATAGAAATGTTAGAATAGATTTATTACATATGTCCTAAAGAACCTACCTTTTGGCTATGTTCCCCTAGCTGGGCAGAGGACGACTCCACTGAGGATGCAACGAATGTAAGAACAAGGTGAGTAACAGCATCTCTGGTGAAGCTTGGAAGATTTCTGTCTTCTGTGGGCCAGGGCTGTGGGCAGTAAGGGATTATGCCATGAACTTTCGTTTCATCATATTAGTGGTGCTCAGTTGCTCAGTCATGACTGGTTCTTTGTGACCCTGTGGATTGTAGCCCACCAGGCTCTTCTGTTCATGGGATTCTCCAGCCAAGAATACTGGAGTGGGTTGCCATGCCCTCCTCCAGGGGATCTTCCTGACAGGAGACATGAGCTTGAACCCATGTCTCCTATGCCTCATGCATTGCAGGCAGATTCTTTACTGCTCAGCCACTGGGGAAGCCCATAATATTAGTGGGGATGATGTAATTCCAGAATGGCAAAGCCAGGTGGTAGCAGTTAACAAAGGCAGGCATGAGATGTCTTGACCATAATGGACAGCCCAGGCCAGAGTGACAACCAAGGTGCCTTTGCCTACAGGGATATGCAGTGTTGGCTGATAAATCATGGTGTTACAGGGTCTAGATGGATGAAAGGCAACAAATTTGCAGCTTGATACATACAATCAGGAAAGTCAAGCAATGATAACCAAAAGTCTGATATTAGTTGCTGCAATGGAAAATTGTGCTTCCTCATCTAGTTTCCAGATCTCAGGCCATCCAAAAACCCGAAACCTTTGACTGAAGGTGAGACTTAGTAACTAGCAGAACCCTAACGTGGGATTCCTAACCTGTGGCATTAGAGCTTCGTAGAAGAGCCAAGTGAAGATATCTGAAACTGTCCGCGTACCAGAGTATTAAATTGAAGCAACACTGCACTCCAGAGGAACTGCAGACATTTTTTTTAAATTTTCTTTACTTTATTGTGTTGGTTTTGCCATACAATGACATGAAATCACCATGGGTTTACATATGCTCCCCCTCCAGAACCCCCGTCCCTCCTCCCTCCATTCCCTCCCCCTGGGACATCTCGATGCACCAGCCCCGAGCATCAACCCTGGGCTGGTGATTGATTTCACATATAATAATTAACATATTTCAATGTCATTCTCCCATATCATCCCACCCTTGCCCTCTTCCACAGAGTCCACGAGTCTGTTCTATACATCTGCGTTCCTTTTGCTGTCTCGCATGCAGGGTTCTTGCAGACATTTGTTCAAGCATCAGAGACTTGATCAGTCAGTTTAGTCACTCAGTCATGTCCGACTCTTTGTGACCACACGGACTATAGTGCACCAGGCTTCCCTTTCCACCACTCATTTCCAAAGCTTACTAAAACTCATGTCCATCGAGTTGGTGATGCCATCCAACCCTCTCATCCTCTGTCATCCCCTTCTCCTCCTGCCTTCAATCTTTCCCAACATCACGGTCTTTTCAAATGAGTCATATCTTCAAATCAGGTGGTCAAAGTATTGGAGCTTCAGCTTTGGCATCAGTCCTTCCAATGAATGTTCAGGACTGATTTTCTTTAGGATGGACTGTTTGGATCTCCTTGAAGTCCAAGGGACTCCCAAGAGTCTTCTCCAACACCACAGTTCAAAAGCATCAATTCTTCGGTGCTCAGCTTTCTTTATAGCCCAAATCTCACATCCATACATGACTATTGGAAAAATCATAGCTTTGACTAGACGGACCTTTGTTGGCAAAGTAATGTCTCTGCTTTTTAATATGCTGTCTAGGTTTATCATAGCTTTTCTTCCAAGGAGTAAGCGTCTTTTAATTTCATGGCTGCAGTCACCATCTGCAGTGATTTTGGAGGCCCCCAAAATAAAGTCTCTCACTGTTTCCTTGTTTCCCCATCAGAGACTTAAAAGATAGCTGAATATTACCATCCAGCATTGTGCACCTCTGGTAAGGATGCTAGATTATGGAAATTTATATTCCCATCTCTCCTGGATAATGTTGCTGATATCTTTGTTGTGTATCCTGACTACACTGACTTCCACTGGTAGCCTGTTATTAGTAAACGTTTTTTTAATGTACCCAGTTTCCTTATCTGGTCTTTCTTTTTTTTAAATTTATTTTTAAAATATATTTATTTATTTTCTTTACATTATTGTGTTGATTTTGCCATACTTTAACATGAATCCACCATGGGTATACATGTGTTCCCCTTCTAGAGGATGACCTAAATTTATTTTTTTATTGAAGGATACTTGCTTTATCAGAGATCAAATTGCCAACATCCATTGGACCATTGAAAAAGCAAGAGAATTCCAAAAAAATCTATTTCTGCTTTATTGACTATGACAAAGCCTTTGACTGTGTTGATCACAACAAACTGTAGAAAATTCTGAAATAGATGGTAATACCAGACCACCTGACCTGCCTTTTGAGAAATCTGTATACAGGAAGCACAGCTCCATTCTAGAAAAATAAACAACCCAATTAAAAAGTGGGCCAAAGAACTTAACAGATATTTCTCCAAAGAAGATATAAAAATGGCTAACAAACACATGAAAAGATGCTCAACATCACTCATTATCAGAGAAATGCAAATCAAAACTACAATGAGGTACCACTTTACACCAGTCAGAATGGCTGCCATCCAAAAGTCTACAAGCAATAAATGCTGGAGAGGATGTGGAGAAAAGGGAACCCTCTTACACTGTT
>ML663562.1:36023866-36100048 GCA_007570785.1 Antilocapra americana | reverse complement strand
GCAGATGTATAGAATAGACTCGTGGACTTTGTGGATGAGGGTAAGGGTGGGATGATATGGGAGAAGGGCATTGAAGCATGTTAATTTTCATATGTCTAATCAATCGCCAGCCCAGGACTGATGCTCGGGGCTGGTGCAGCGAGATTTCCCGGGGGGGAGGGAAGAGGGAGGGGGGTTCCGGAGGGGAAGCATATGTAAACCCATGGTGATATCATGACAATGTATGGCAAAAACAATTAAAAAAAATAAATTAAAAAAAAAAAAACAGTCAGAACTGGACATGGAAAAACAGACTGGTTCCAAATCGGGAAAGGAGTATGTCAAGGCTGTATATTGTCACCCTGCTTATTTAACTTATATGCAGAGTACATCATGAGAAATGCTGGGCTGGAAGAAGCACAAGCTGGAATCAAGATTTCCAGGAGAAATATCAATAAATCAGATATGCAGATGACACCATCCTTATGACAGAAAGCAAAAAGGAACTGAAGAGCCTCTTGATAAAAGTGAAAGAGGAGAGTGAAAAAGCTGGCTTATGCTCAACATTCAGAAAACTAAGATCATGGTGTCTGGTCCCATCACTTCATGGGAAATAGATCTGGAAACAGTGGAAACGGTGAGAGACTTTGTTTTTGGGCTCCAAAATCACTGCAGATGGTGATTGCAGCCATAAAATTAAAAAACACTTACTCCTTGAAGAAAAGTTATGACCAACCTCGACAGCATATTAAAAAGCAGAGACAATACTTTGCCAACAAAGGTCTGTCTAGTCAAGGCTATGGTTTTTCCAATAGTCATGTATGGATGTGGGAGTTTGACTATAAAGAAAGCTGAGCACTGAAGAATTGATGCTTTTGAACTGTGTTGGAGAAGACTCTTGGGAGTCCCTTGGACTGCAAGGAGATCCAACCAGTTCATCCTAAAGGAAATTAGTCCTGAATATTCATTGGAAGGACTGATGCTGAAGCTGAAACTCCAATACTTTGACCACCTGATTTGAAGATATGACTCATTTGAAAAGACCGTGATGTTGGGAAAGATTGAAGGCAGGAGGAGAAGGGGATGACAGAGGATGAGAGGGTTGGATGGCATCACCAACTCAATGGACATCAGTCAGTAAACTCTGGGAGTTGGTGATGGAAAGGGAGGCCTGGCATGCTGCAGTCCATGAGGTCACAAAGAATCAGACATGACTGTACAACTGAACTAATTACTTTATAGAATTTTGTTGTTTGTCAAACCTCAACATGAATCAGCCATAGATATACATGTATCTCCTCCTTTTGAACTTCTCTGCCATCTCCCTCCTCATCCCACCCCTCCAGGTTGATGCAGAGCCCCTGTTTGAGTTTCTTAGCCACACAGTAAATTCCTGTTGGCTATCTATTTTACATATGGCAATGTAATTTTCCATGTTACTCTTTGCATACATCTCACCTTCTCTTCCTCTCTTCCCATGTTGACAATTCTATTCTCTATGTCTGTTTCTCCATTGCTGCCCTGTGAGTAAATTCTTCAGTACCATTTTTCTAGATTCCGTATATATGCATTAGAAAACGATATCTATCTTTCTCTTTCTGACTTAATTCACTCTCTGTATAATAGGTTCTAGGTTCATCCATCTCATTAGAATTGACTCAAAGGCGTTCCTTTTTATGGCTGAGTTATATTCCATTGTATATATGTATCACAACTTCTTTATCCATTCATCTGTTGGTGGACATCTAGGTTGTTTCCATGTACTACCTATTGTAAATAGTGCTGCAGTGAACAATGGGATACATGTGTCTTTTTCAATTTTGGTTTTCTCAGAGCATACATCTAAGATGGGATTGCTGGGTCATATAGTGGTTTTACTCCTAGTTTTTAAGGAATCTCCATACTGTCTTCCATGTTGGCTGTATCAATTTACATTCCCACCAACAGTGCAAGAGTGTTCCCTTTACTGTACACCTTCTCCAGCATTTATTGGCTGTAGACTTTTTGATGATGGCCATTCTGATGGTATGAGGTGATATCTTATTGTAATTTTGATTTGCATTTCTCTAATAATGAGTGATGTTGAGCATCTCTTCATGTGTTTATTAGCCATCTGTATGTCTTCTTTGGAGAAATGTCTGTTTAGGTCTTTTCCCCACTTTTTGATTGGGTTGTTTGTTTTTCTGGTATTGAGTTGTATGAGTTGCTTGTACATTTTGGAAATTAATCCTTTGTCAATTATTTCACTTGCTATTATTTTCTCCCATTCTGAGAGCTGTCTTTTTACCTTGCTTATAGTTTCCTTTGCTGTGCAAAAGCTTTTAAGTTTAATCAGGTCCCACTTGTTTATTTTTGTTTTTATTTCTGTTACTCTAGAATGTGGGTCATAGGGGATTTTGCTTGCATTTGATATTGTTCCAGAGGTCTCTGAGACTATCCTCAGTTACTTTCATTCTTTTTACTTTATTCTGCTCTTCAGAAGTTATTTCCACCATTTTGTCTTCCGGTTCACTGATTCATTCTTCTGCTTCAGATATCCCACTATTGATTCCTTCCAGAGTATTTTTAATTTCAGTAATTGCATTGTTTGTCTCTCTCTGTATGTTTATTCTTTAATTCTTCTAGGTCTTTGTTAATCAATTCTTCCATTTTCTCCATTTTGCTTTCAAGGTTTTTGATGATCTTTACTATCATTATTCTGAGTTCCTTTTCAGGTAATTTGCCTATTTCCTCTTCATTTATTTGGACTTCTGTGTTTCTAATTTGTTCCTTCATTTGTGTAGTATTTCTCTGCCTTTTCATTATTTTTTATTTTTTTTTAACTTATTGTGTTTGAGGCCTCCTTTTCCTGGGCTTCAAGGTTGAATTCTTTCTTCCTTTTGGCTTCTGCCCTCCTAAGGTTGGTCCAGTGGTTTGTGTAAGCTTTGTATTTGGAGATATTTGTGCTGAGTTTTTTTGTTTCTTTGTTTGTTTTTCCTCTGATGAGCAAGGCTGAGTGAGGTGGTAATCCTGTCTGCTGATGATATAGTTTATATTTTTGTTTTGTTTGTTGTTTAGATGAGGCATCCTGCACAGGGTCCTACTGGTGGTTGTGCAGTCTTGTGTTCAAGTGGTTTCCTTTGTGTGAGTTCTCACTATTTGATACTCCCTAGGGTTAGTTTTCTGGTCGTCTAGGGTCTTGGAGTCAGTGCTCCCACTCCAAAGACTCAGGGCTTGATCTCTTCTTCAGCCACATTCCAACAATATTTCCTCTGTTACAACTAAACTGGAGGTTCAGGCTTAGCAGGAGGTCTTCTGGAATCTGAGACTGAGCCGCATGAGCTTTCTGCTGCATTTGTTTTTGGTGTTCCAGTTTCCAGCACTCTCAGCTTCTTGTCACTTTCCCTGTGCTGTGTTTTCTTTGCATTCAGCTTCTACTGAGGGAGCTTTCACTGAGGATGGCTTCTTCTGTGCTTGGCTTCCGCCTCGTGGGGGCCAAGCCGAGATTGTTTCAGCCAGGTTAAATCCAAGAATAGACACCATGTATATCAGGGGAGTGTGTAATTTCCTTGGTTCCATCTCGCTGCAGCAAACATTTGAAGTGACGGAAGGACCTGTGTTACAGCTCTGTGTTACATCTCAGTTTTATTTAGAAAGCAAAGGAAAATACATCCTTGAGGCATGAGGGTGGGTCAATCCAAAAGACAGGAAGAGAAGAGAAGCCCTATGTGGTCTATTAGTCTTCTCCTGATATTTATCAAAACAATATTCACACAGTACATTATGCATTAAAAATGTCTTTTCCCAATGTATGCTTTATTGTTCTACTTCTGTGGTGGTATCTTTCTTCCTTCCAAAAGTTTGCCTTTTAATGTATTCAAGTTGATCTGTATTTTCCTTTTTGTCTTTCAGTTTTGTAGCTTTTAGGGAAGACTTTACGGCAAGACTATAAATACATTCTGTTAGAATTTCTTCTACTACTTTGCAACAACTACACATGTTTGTATATATATAATGAAATATTATATAAAACATAAAATATATATTATTATGTTTAATATAGTTGTTATATAAATTATGTGTTACTCGATGACTCTCATTTTACTTAATTGATCAGAATTTGGTTTCCTACTGATTCCAGCTCTGTGTCTATCTGTGGTTTTAGTTTGATTCTGTCTCATTGTTGACTGTGTATAATTGTCATGATCTGTGGGGCTTAGATCAGATGTAACATTCTTCATGCAAATCTTTTATTATACCATAATAGTTTTTCTTCTAAAATATATAAAATATAGACTGGTTCATACTCTTTTCTGCTTAAAGATGTTCGATGGTTCCCAACTGAATAATTATATTAACAAACATTAATACAGCACTTGGGGCTTCCCTGGTGGCTCAGCAGCAAAGAATCCACCTGTCAATGCTGGAGATGCAGGTTCAATTTCTGGTTCAAAAAGAGCCCCTGGAGAAGGCAATGGCAACCCACTCCAGTATTCTTGCCTGGAGAAACTCATGGACAGAGGAGCCTGGCAGGCTACATTCTTTGGAGTGGCAAATAATTGGACATGCTTAGCCACTAAACAACAACAATATAGCATTCACTATGTGCCAGGCACTGTTTTAAGGGTTTTACACATATTAACTCATTTAATTCTAAACAGAACAAAACTATGAGGCAGGTAGTGTTATTATTTCATCCCCCTTTTACAGATGAAGAAATCAAGGCACATTGAGCTTAAGTAACTTGGGAGAACTGGATACTTAAGCATGATTTCTGGCCTGATATTACCTTGGAATTCGATTTTTAACTTCTACATGACATTGTTTTTCTCGCTGAGGTGCCCCACTGGATACAGAACTAAGTCAACATTTCTAGCATATTTTCTAACTATCCACTTGATTTGACCATGCTTCTGTTTCCACCTCATCTTCTGCAGTCTGTGACTCACCACAGTAAGCAAAATTTTTTATTTAACTTGCTTTGTGGGTTTATGACTTTGTTCCTTACTCAGTCTTTTCTCTCAGTCAGGAATATCCTTCTAAATGTTTTTCATCTTGCTTTTTTTTTCATTCACTCATTTATATGGGGACTTCCCTGGTGGCTCAGTGTTAAAGAATCTGCCTGCAATGCAGGAGACACAAGTTTGATCTCTGGGTCGGGAAGATCCCCTGGAGAAGGAAATGGCAACCCATTCCAGTATCCTTGCCTGGGAAATGCCATGGACAGAGGAGCCAGGTGGGCTATACAATCCATGGGGTCACAAGAGTCAGACACGACTTAGTGACTAAACCATCACCACTCATTTACATACTCTTCTAGCAGCCAGTCTCCAGTGCTAGGTTATGACATTTGTGTTCAGTCACTCAGTCATATCTGACTCTTTGCGACCCTATGGACTGTAGCCCACCAGGCTCCTCTGTCCATGGAGTTTTCCAGGCAAGAATACTGGAGTGGGTTGCCATTTCCTCCTCCAGGGGATCTTCCTGACTCAGGGATTGAACCTGCATCTCTTCCACTGAGGGTGGATTCTTTACTACTGAGCCATCAGTGCTTCCCGGTATTGCAAAGACCTTTCTATTAATGAAGAGTGGTTATGGCTCAAGTTCAAGACATCATCTTCTCTAGAATCTTGTATTCTCTCTCCAGCCTCAAACTTCATTTTGGGATTCCTATAGCATTTGAAAGTCTTTATCACAGCATGTTTCACAGTATGCCTTCTCCAGGATTAGTTGTGGATGTGTCATCTATTTCTTGCAGGGAGTATGTGGTTCATTTATGCATTTATGACATATTAAATAAATAGCAAAATGCAAAAGTAGAAAGTCAAGAGTTACCTGGAGCAACAGGCAAATTTAGCCTTGGGGTACAAAATGAAGCAGGGCAAAGACTAACAGAGTTTTGCCAAGAGAATGCTCTGGTCATAGAAAACACTTCCAAAAATGCAAGAGAAGACTATGCATGGACATCACCAGATGGTCAATACTGAAATCAGATTGATTATATTCTTTTCAGCCAAAGATGGAGAAGTTCTATACCCTCAGCAAAAATAAAACTGGGATGTGAACTTAAAGGCATTCAGATCATGAACTCCTTATTGCCAAATTCACACTTAAACTGAAGAAAGTAGGGAAAATCACTAGACTATTCAGGTGTGACCTGAATCAAATCCCTTACAATTATACAGTGGACGTGACAAATAGATTCAAGAGAATAGAACTGATAGATCTAATCAGGCACTTCAGTTCTAGAGTGCCTGAAGAACTGTGGATGGAGGTTTGTGACATTGAATAGGAGGCAGCAATCAAAACCATCCCCAAGAAAAAGAAATGCAAAAAGGAAAATAGTTGTCTGAAGAGGCCTTACAAATAACTGAGAAAAGAAGAGACTTGAAAGGCAAAGGAGACAAGGAAAGATATACCCATTTGAATGCAGATTTCCAGAGAATAGTCCATTGTTCCATGTCTAGTTCTAGCTGTTGTTTGAAACAACAGACTGGTTCCAAACTGGGAAAGGAGTTCATCAAGGCTGTATATTGTCACACTGCTCATTTACCTTCTATGTAGAGTACATCATGTGAAATGCCGGGCTGAATGAAGCACAAGCTGGAATCAAGATTGCCAGGAGAAGTATCAAAAACCTGGGATACACAGATGACACCACCCTTATGGAAAAAAATGAAGAGGAACTAAAGAGCCTCTTGATGAAAGTGAAGAAGAGTGAAAAAGCTGGCTTAAAAATGCAACATTCAAAAAACTAAGATCATGGCATCTGGTCTCATCACTTCATGGCAAATAGATGGAGAAACAATGGAAATGGTGACAGACTTTATTTTCTTGGGCTCTAAAATCACTATAGATGGTGACTGCAGCCATGAAATTAAAAGACGCTTGGTCCTTGGAAGAAAAGCTATGACCCACTTAGACAGCATATTAAAAAAACAGAGACATTACTTTGCCAACAAAGGTCCATCTAGTCAAAGCTATGGTTTTTTTCAGTAGTTGTGTATGGATGTGAGAGTTGGACTATAAAGAAAACAGCATTGAAGAATTGATGCTTTTGAACTGTGATGTTGGAGAATACTCTTGAGAGTCCCTGGGACTGCAGGGAGTTCAAACCAGTCAATCCTGAAGGAAATCAGTCCCGATTATTCATTGAAAGGACTGATACTGAAGTTGATGCTCCACCTGATGTGAGGAGCCGACTCATTAGAAGAGACCCTTATGCTGGGTAAGATTGAAGGCAGGAGAAGGGGATGACAGAGGATGAGATGGTTGGATGGCATCACCGACTCAATGATAATGAGTTTGAACAAGCTCTAGGAGTTGGTGATGGACAGGGAGGCCTGATGTGATTCAGTCCATGGCATAACAAATAGTAGGACACAACTGAGCGACTGAACTGAACCGAAAGAAATGGCTGCTGTATTTCACTGAAGGAAAGCATGAAGTTAAGAACGATCTAATTATTAGATAATGATGTAGGAAAGGTGGATCTTCATGCTTTTTTTTAAAATATCGTACATACTTGGGACAGTCCAAATGATTAACAACCACATTAGGAATAGAAAGAATATTAACTTTATTTATTATTTCTCTAACAGTAACTTTAAATGGTAAAGAGTCTTGAATGGGCAAAAGGATCCCTGCAGCCTGCAGACACTTAATTTCCTTAATTATAAGGAAATAGCAATTTACATTATTTATAAGGAAACTACTTACATTATTTAGCTGTCAGACAGTTGCAAAGCTCTATTCTTTCACTACAGTGAAAAGAATAAAGTGAAGTGACAAGGAAATAGAAAAGATATCCTAATTGCTGCTTCTCATTATCAGAAAGATAGCACCTCAAAAATAATTTAAAAAATGATTTAAATATAATTTAAACTGAAGAAAATGGAAACATCCATCTAACCACAGTGATAATTCAGAGTATAGCATCCATTTAAATATGCAGATGAGCTTTCAAAAACTATTGAAAGCTATGCATTGTTAGCTTGAGTGTGTGTGCAAGGAGGAAAACGACTAAGATACAATGTTTCATAATTTAAGTATTTGAATTTAATTGGTCACGTTTTCTTTACCAGTGACTGATATGTGTCTGAACTATGAAAGCTGTTTCTTAGAGCAGTCAGGTCAAGGGGGAAGAATCTACTTTATGTGTTTTATTTTTATTTTCTTTCCACCTCTCTGACCACTTTAATTTACATTTATCCTGCAGCTTCACTTTCATCAATATAAAAGACAGTATTCAGTGGCAAATTATACCAGCTTTTGATCTGAAGTGGACACATCTGTTATGTAATAGTAAGAAGATGAGAAGAGAAAGAACTTACCAAGCTGACTTTTTTAAAAGGTCAATTAATACTTTCTGTAAATGTCCCAAGGATGAATTATTTCTTTAGGCCTAAATTCTTTAAAGTCTTAGCATTTTTACTGCTCACTTAGAGACAAGATAAAAATCTTAATCAAAGAATATTTCTACATTCTTATTGGAGAATTGAATTCCTTATAGTCTGGTGTCAGAGGAGTTTGCTGTTTGCCAGGAAGGTTCTTGGGCCATAATTACCTGTCTTGAAATGCAAAATCATCATCATTTGCCTTCAAAGAATACTAGGGTACAGTACACATGACGTACTAGGCCAGACCTGCAAATTAGCACAGGTCCAGAGAGTCTGCAAGAAATTAGGTCAGCCCTGAAAGAAATCAGTTTGTGGTCCAATAAGCTTCTTAATCTTAAGTGGGAAATTGGGCTCACAGAGTGTAAAGGTTACTGTCTTTACAGGATGAGTAACAGTTTTCAGTGTTAAAAACCCCTTTTCCTAAGCCATCAAATATTTCTGATCCTTCTCTTAGACAATTTTTGGCACTGCATAAAATTTATAAACAAAGCAAGTTCTGTACTAGTTGGAAATTCATACTGTAAATATATAAATGAACTTACTATTGCCCATAATGCAGGGAAAGAACTTCTCTTGCCCCCAAATAGTTCCCTTGAGGCCATCACTTCCCCATCAGAAGCAAAGTCTCCTAAAATCCCCATTTAAAATGCAGAATTCTTTGAGAGTTACCACTTCAAGCATTAGTACACATTAATGTCCACAGGTTAAGGCTGAGTTAAATGCTCATGAATTTAAAATATAGTGATAATCAAGATAAGGCTGAAATACAAATAAATAAACAGAGTAGTCATAACTACTAAACACCAACATCATTCGCAGTTAAAGACCTCAAGGTCCAATAAGAGGGACCAGAGTGGGTCAGTTGCATGCAATAGATTCTTAAACTGCTGTCAGATATTTTCAGTTCTGTTGCTAAGCTTAGTTTGAGTGCGTGGTGATGGGGGAAGGTCATTTTGAGCACAGCCTTTGGATTCTGAAGGCAGGTCCCTGACCCTCCAAAGGTTTACTCTGACCTTGGTCAAATGACTAAATCTCCCTAAACTTTGGTTTCTTGAACTGTGAAATGGAGATATTAATAATATCCTAAATTGCAAAATTATAATGATTATTAAATGAGGTAAATGAAATTACTTGTTTCAAATGCTTAGAATAACTCCTGACATATATTAATGAGCGTCATTATTAAGTAGTCGAAATGGTAAAAGTATAGTTTGGATACGTGATCCTAAGTTTCTGGCTCTCCTACTCGCTCTCTCTCCAGAATCCTCTCAGTCATCACATCCAGCGGTGAGCAAGAGAGCAAAACACCTCAGGAGTAACATTGCTTTCTGGACAAGGTTTTTCTTCTTTTGCCCTCCAGGGGCCGCTGTATTTCCCCGAGAGCTCGCGGGATGCCTGGTTACCACGAGACCGTCGCCAGGCAACCGCGTGTACACTGACCCCGGAACGGGCCCGGGTCTCGTCAACATGGCGGCGCAAGGCACCTGCTCGGTCTCTTCACCAAACGTGTCTCCCACCGTGTCGCCGCCGACCCCGCCCCCGCCCTCTACTGCGATCTCGAAGTCGGCCCTGGAGTCGAAGGCGAGCTCTCTGAGCCCACTGTCTCGGTCGACTGGCCGCGAGGACTTGTTGCCCCTCGCAGTATTTTATGGGCCGCTGGACGCAAAAAACCCACTCCTGGCCTCCTGTGAGAAGGAGATTCAGGAGTTGCTAGGCTTCATGAAGAGAAAGAAGGCTTTAGCTACAACGGAGGAACAGAAATATGAGTTCCACCGGCTTTGGTAAGCAGAGGCAGGGCCCTGGGGCGGGTGCTGTCCGGAGAAGGCAACTCCCAGGGCCAGAGGAGGAGATGCTCCGAGGAGGCAGGCGGTGGTCCCTGGAGCTGGTCGGTGTTGCAGATGCAGAACCTGGCCAAAGGGCCCCGAGAGATACACAAAGGTTAAGAAGTGAAGACTCGTCGCGATTACAATCCTTAATGCCTGGTAAATGTGTCTTGACTTCCTGCTTGGGTCAGAATAAAAGTCAACAAAGAAATGTTTCATAATTCACCAGTTCACATAATTCAACATTTGTTCCGAGTGTCTGCTGATTGCCAATGCATGCCAGTAAAGTTTTGGCTCACTCACAGTTTTCACAGCTTTCCATATTGTGGGTACAGTTTTGTATATGGAGGGAAAGGAATAACTTTGAGGTCACTTAGGTTCATGAAAAAGTTAATTCTTGATGCATGAAGTATGTCGTTCTGTGAACATTTGTGCTTTGTTCTTTTTTCAACTGTTACTCTTAATAGCATCACAGTAACTTGTTCTTGATTTTGTGACTCATTTTGCACGTTTGCCTTTTTTGGATTCCATCACCATGTTATTATCTCTAACTGCAGACTACCTGTTTTTAAGGCCCTTTCCTGTTTGTGTTACCATCTTTCTTTCCCAGTCAAAACACATTGCAAACCAAACAGTTAGAAATGTAGGCAAGTGGCGAAGAATACTAGAATAGTCAGTAGTTTCATCTTATATTTTTCATCCATGTATTTAATATGAAGAAATAGTTTTAATTTATATTTATTATTCATTCATGGATTTAACTGCATATTTATTGAGCACCTCCTAAATATCAGGTTCCTTTCCAGGAACTAGGAAAACATTAAGTTAAAAAAATATACAAATTCATATCCCCATAAAGTATGTGTTTTTGTGTCTACAAACAGCCACTAAACAAATATGTAAGGAAATTATTTTACAAGGAAGTAAGTGCTAGAAAATTAGAGAAAATTAGAGCAGGGAGGCAGAGAAGGCAATGGCAACCCACTCTAGTACTCTTGCCTGGAAAATCCCATGGACAGAGGAGCCTGGTGGGCTGCCGTCTATGGGGTCGCACAGAGTCAGACATGACTGAAGCATGTTAGCAGCAGCAGCAGCAGAGCAGGGAGGAAGATAATGATATCAGATGAGTGTTATAATTTAAAATGGGATGGTAGGGAACATGGTCAGGGAAAGTCAGGAAAAGTGACCTTTGAGAAAAATGAGAGGGAGATATGGTAGCGAATGATAAGATTTCTATACAAAGAGTTGGCCACACTGGGAGAATGGCAAGTGTAAAGGTCCTGGGGTGCGATTGTGACTGTGGGAAGAACATATTCAGGCAGGAGTGAGGGAGATGAAGAGTTAGTTTTTAGATATATTAAGATTGAGATGTAATTCACCATCCAGGTAGAGTTATTATGTAGGTAGTTGGATATATGGAGTCTGGGGGTCAGAGGAGAAATACATTTGGGATTCATCAGCATATGGATGACATTTAAACATTGGCATTTGATGGAATAGCTAAGGGAGTGAGTGTAGATGGAGAAGACGAGAGTTCAAGGACCGAACTCTGGAACCCTTCAACACTGACAAGTAGGGGGAGATGGGAAGAAACTGGTAGAGACTAAGAAGGAGTGGCCAAAGAGGTGGAGGAAATCCAGTGGTGTACTGGAAGCCGAGTAGAGAAAGTGCTTTAAGAAAGAAGGAATGATCAGTCATTTGTGGCAAATCCTGCTGATGGGCCAAGTAAAATGAGAACCAAGAATTGACTAAGGAAAGTACATTACATGGTTAAGCTACATGTGCGCACACGTGTGCTAAGTTGGTTCAGTTGTGTCCGACTTTTTGCGATGCCATGGATTGTGGCTGGCCAGGCTCCTCTGTCTGTGGGATTCTCTAAGCAAGAATACTGGAGTGGGTTGCCATGACCTCTTCCAGGGGATCTTCCCCACCCAGGGATGGAACCTGCATCTCTTACATTTCCTGCATTGGCAGGTGGGTTCTTTACCACTAGCGCCACCTGCGAAGCTCAAGCTACATATATTTATATTTAAAATGTTTCCGTTTTTATGCCTTAGATAATAGTTTATCTTTCCATCTCCACTACCAACATTCCATTTCAAACCATCACCATCTCAAATTTTCTCTGTAGCCGCTTGAGTCTCAAATCTATCCTTCACATAGTAATCAGGGTGACCTTTATAAACAAATCACCCACTCTCTTATCTAAAGACTTCTGTTTCCCATTGTGTTTTGAATAAAATTATGACTTTTTTCTGGTGTCTTCCAGGGTCTGAAGCTCTGGCCTTGCCTGCCTCTTTCATCTCAGCTCATCCTTCACTTCTCTCCCAGGACTTTCTAGGGAAACAGACCTTTGTTTATCATCCCAGGGGCTTTATATTTGCTGTCTCCTTTGTTGGAAATGTTCTTTCCTCAAATTTTCAAGGCTCCTTCTCTTCTTCCAGGTCTTAGTTCAGTTGTAACCTCCTTAGGAGGCCTTTCATATATAATGCAGGGTTCACCCATCAATTTATACTTTTATTGAATATTCATTTATTATGTATTGTCCATTTCTCCTGTTAGAATGTAGGCTTCCTGTTGAGTTTAGATGGTGATCCACTTTTTCATTGCTGTATCTCTAGCTCCTAGCCTGAGGGTTGGGATATTGTGAACATTCAATGAATATTTGGCATTGAAAGAATTTAAGAATTACCCTTTTTTTCTCAATAATTGTTGATCTGGGTCAGTTGGTAAGTATAGTATTGGCCCCATCTTTAAGCAGAGACTCACAAACATTAAGGATTGACATGGACCTTAGCCATATAACTTCTCACATGTTTAGGTATTTACTTAGAGAATAATTTTTTATTGAGTGCCTACTATATACCAGGGCCTGCACTGCTGTTGTTGCTGTTTAGTTGCTAAGGCACGTTTGTCTCTTTTGTGACCCCATAAGACTGTAGCCCGCCAGGGTCCTCTGTCCATGGGATTTTCTAGGCAAGAATACTAGAGTGAGTTGCTATTTCCTTTTCCAGGGGATCTTCCCAACTCAAGGATGGAACTCCCATCTCCTGCTTGGCAGGCGAATTCTTACCACTGAACCACCACGGAAGCTCTAGGGTCTGCACCAATTATGGGTTATACAGTGATGAGCAAAATAGATATTGGAATCTGTGCTCATGGAGAGAGGGAGACAGGCTTTTAATGAGTCACTAAGTCAACACACAAACAACAAGCGCTGTGAAGGAAGAAACTACTGAGAATTTGTATATGTATTTCCCTAAGTCCTGGGGATACAGCAGTGAACCAGACAAAAACCTGCCCTCTTGGTGCTTATATTCTAGAGGGGGACATAAACAATAAACATATTAAATAAGTACATTTTGTGGTGTCCTAGAAAGTGATAAATGCTAGGGAGAAAAAGAGAGGAAAAGTTATGGAGTGGGAGACAGGAGGTTGCAATCTTCAATAAGGTGATTAGAGTAGATAACAGTTGAGCATAGGCTTAATGGAACCATAGTGGAGACCTGCCTTCAAATGAATGGTGAGGGAGGTGACATGAAGCTGAGATTAGGAGGATGCCCAGCAGTCAACCAGCAAGGAAAAAGAGGATAAACAGAAGGAACAATCATGTGGGAGGATCTTGGCAGGAAAGAGGCGGGGGCCTTTGGAGGAGTGGACAGAAGCCTATTTAGCACAGTGTGGAGAGTGTGGGTGCGGTGGTATGAGATGAGATTAGAGGAGGAGATTGGGGTGTGCAAGGTTTTAGAGGCCATGTATAGAGTTTACATTTACTCCAAATGCAATGAGAAATCGTTGCTTAGTTTTTGGCAGAGTTAACCATATGTGATTTTGTTTTAAAATATGTTATTGACTTTGTCTGAATGGAGTAATGATGGCAATGTGGAGACCAGTTAGGAGTACTGGAGGTAGGAGTTGCTTTTATAATATATTTGACAAGGTGGTTATTTTTTAAAATAAAAAGTTGTTTATTTTTATAACTGTAGAATATAAGTATAAAATTTCTAGTACCTAAAATACAGATTTTGATCATACCAGCAATGTCCTTAAATTTAGAGTGCAGTGTATTTTAAAGGTATGATTTTGTTATAAGCACACAAAACTTTGATATTCTTTTTATATAGTTATGTTTTTCTGCTTTAGAAAATTCCAAATATCCAGCAACAGTTATATCAAATAGCAATCAAAAGTATATTAACAACCTTTCTTAAATGATGTGTGTTACATAGTATATATTTTCCCTATTTAATCATTATGTAAGCCATTTCCCAATAAGCAATTTTAACTTGAACTTATGGCTCACTTTAAAAAAAAGGAAACTCTGTTATGTAACCTTGAGTGATTTATGAAGTTGGCAGTTTTCTTTTATGAGTAACAGACCTACTCATCATTATCTCATCTGTAAGGTTTGGGAAGAAATAACTCTTTCAGCTATGTAATTTAAGAATTCTACCTTAAATTTCTTGGATTTACTATATTTTATTTATTATAATGCTATAGCATTTCATGAAGCATAAATCAAAGTGAAAAAGGCAAAACAAACAAGCCAAAACACATTTACCTTTTTAAAATTCTGTGGGCTGTGTTTTCCACACTCTTTATCTGGCATGATTACATGTATATATTTTACTACCCCTAAATATTATTAATCTGTCCATGAAGGCAGGGATACCCTTTATCCTCCTCCTGCCTTGTCACTGAGCTATTATCACTTAATTTTATTTTTTTGAAAATCCCTCAGTTGTGTTTGACACTTTGAGACCCCATGGAATGTAGTCCTTGGAATTCTCCAGGTCAGAATACTGGAGTGGGTAGCCTTTCCCTTCTCCAAGGGATCTTCCCAACCCAGGGATCGAATCCAGGTCTCCCACATTGCAGGTGGATTTTTTACTAGCTGAGCCACAAGGGAAGTCCAAGAATATTGGATTGGTAGCCTAGCCCTTCTCCAGAGGATCTTCCCAACCCAGGAATCGAACCAGGGTCTCCTGCATTGCAGGCAGATTCTTTACCAACTGAGCTATCAGGGAAGCCCCATCATTTAGGTAATTTATTGACTTTTTTTTTTTACATGTTTTTGTTGAGGCTGTTCCATTAATAACCCAATGTGTACCTGATAAGTACTTGAGCCATCTTCAGTCCTTAAGTTTAGCTTCTTGCCTATATTATTCAGCTTGGGCTACTAAGAATACTGGAGAGGGTTGTCATGCCCTCCTCCAGGGGATCTTCCTGACCCAGGGATCAAACCCACATCTCCTGCATTGTTGGCAGATTCTTTACCACTGAGCCATCTGGGAAGCCCAATTACTAACTTCAGTTCAGTTTAGTTGCTCAGTTGTGTCCCATTCTTTGCAATCCCATGGACTGCAGCACCCCAGGCCTCCCTGTCCATCACCAACTCCTGGAGCTTACTCAGACTCATGTCAATTGAGTCAGTGATGCCATCCAACCATCTCATCCTCTGTTGTCCCCTTCTCCTCCCACCTTCAGTCTTTCCCAGCATCAGGGTCTTTTCCAAGGAGTTAGTTCTTCGCATCAGGTAGCCAAAGTATTGGAGTTTCAGCTTCAGCATCTGTCCTTCCAATGAATATTCAGGACAGATTTCCTTTAGGATGGACTGTTTGGATCTCCTTGCAGTCCCAGGGACTCTCAAGAGTCTTCTCCAACACCACAGTTAAAAAGCATCAGTTCTTCACTGCTCAGCTTTCTTTATAGCCCAAATCTCACATCCATACATGACTACTGGAAAAACCATAGCTTTGACTAGATGGACCTTTGCTGACAAAATAATGTCTCTGCCTTTTAATATGCTGTCTAGGTTGGTCATAACTTCTCTTCAAGGAGCAAGCATCTTTTAATTTCATGGCTGCAGTCACTATCTGGAGTGATTTTGGAGCCCCCCAAAATAAAGTCTGCCACTGTTTCCACTGTTTCCCCATCTATTTGCCATGAAGTGATGGGACCAGGTGCCGTGATCTTAGTTTTCTGAATGTTGAACATTAAACCAACTTTTTCACTCTCTTCTTTCATTTTCTTCAAGAGGATCTTTAGTTCCTCTTCACTTTTTGCCATAAGGGTGGTGTCATCTGCATATCTGAGGTTATTGATATTTCTCCTGGCAATCTTGATTCCAGCTTGTGCTTCATCCAGGCCAGCATTTCTCATGATGTACTCTGCATATAAGTTAAATAAGCAGTGTGACAATATATAGCCTTAACTGTATTCCTTTCCCGATTTGGAACCAGTTTGTTGTTCCATGTCCAGTTCTAACTGTTGCTTCCCGAGCTGCATACAGGTTTCTCAAGAGACAAGTCAGGTCGTCTGGTATTCCCATCTCTTGAAGAATTTTCTGCAGTTTGTTGTGATCCACACAGTCAAAGGCTTGGCGTAGTCAATTATTAATTAGTCAGTTTGGGCTTCCATAGCAAAATCCCATAGACTGGGTGACTCAAACAACAGAAATTTGTTTTCTTATAGTTCTGGAGGCTAGAAGCCCCAGGTGAGGGTCTGGCAGTGTCAGTTTCTGGTGAGAGCTCTTTTCCTGGCTTAAAAGATGTCCACTTTGTTCTCAAATCGTCTTTCCTCTGTGGAGCACACACAGAGAGAACAAGTTCGTGTCTCTTCTTAGACGGATTAATCCCAGTGGACCAGGGCCCTACCCTTATGATCTCATTTAGCCTTAATTACTTCCTCAGAGTCTCCTCCAAATGCAGCCACATGGGGGATTAGGGCTTCAACATGTGAATTTTGAGGAGGCACTCACATTCAGTATATAATACCTTTCTTACCTAGAAATTTACGAGATAGGATTGGACAGTTATTAAGAGAAATTTAGACTTTTCCTAGAGGCATTTATAATTTCCAAGAGAGAGGGAAGGAGTAAATATTAACTAAGTGAGTGAACAAAATAAGTTATGATCTGCTTCCCTTTGAACTCTGGTTAGAAACCACATAAGAAACATAACCCTAACTAGAATCACTGGACAGTTGAACCTTTGAAATCTCTATAGAAAAGTATAAAATAAAAACAAAGAATTCTTTTCCCTAGTCCTTCATCCATTCATTTTTTTTTCTTTCAACAAGTATTTATTGAGTGCTGACATATACTAGATATTCAGTATTCTTGGGGCTGGGCAATGATTAAACAGATCAAGTCCTTGCTCTCAGGGAGTTTAGATTCCAGAGGACTGGAAGGCACAGTTATATGCTGGCTAAGAGTATAGATGCACCCTGTCTCAGTTTGATCAGCTGTATATTTGGGATTGATACTACCCATCTCAGTTGTGAGACTGAAATGAAAAATACTCATGTTGGCAAAAGACCCAGATTAGGCAACACAATATTGAAGAAGAAATCTGGAGGACTGATACTACCTGACTTCAAGACTTACTACATTAACTAAGACAGCACTGTATGGTGAAGGAATGGACAAAACAGATCAAAGGAACAGAATAAAGAGCCCAGACGGATTTAAATATAGTCAACTGGTCTCTCACAAAGGAGTGATGGCAATACAATGAAGCAAAGTCTTTATAATAAACAGTGCTGCAATTGCACATCCATATGTGAAAACCGTATCTGCCTATAGACCTTATACCCCTCCCTAAAATTAACTCAGAATGTATCATAAACCTAATGTAAATTCAATGTTCTAAAACTCCTAGAAGATAATATAGGAGAAATTGAGATGACCTTTGGTTTGGCAGTGGCTTTTAAGGAACAGCACTGAAGACATGATCCATGAAAGAAAGAATTGATAAACTGGACTTCATTAAAATTAAAATTTTCTGCCCTGTGAAAGACACTGTCAATAGAATGAAAGCCAAGCCACAGACTGGGAGAAAAAAACTTGGAAAAGACATATTTGATAAAGGACTACTATCTAAAATATACATAGAACTCTTAAAAACTCAGCAATAGGAAAACAAACAATCTGATTTTAAAAATGAGCCAAAGATTTTTAGCAGACATCTACCCAAGGAAGATAAATAAATGCCAAGTAAATATGTGAAAAGATGTTCCAAATCACATGTTATTAGGAAGATGTAAATTAAAACAACAGTGAGATACCACTATACACCTATTAGCATGGCCAGAATCCAGAACACTGACAAAACCAAATGCTGACAAGGATGTGGATCAACGGGAAAATTTTCATTCATTGCTGGTGGGAATGCAGTTTGGTAAAGCCACTTTAGAAGACAGTTTGATGTTTTCTTATAAAACCAAATGTATTCTTAACATATAATCCAGCAGTCTTGCTCCTTAGTATTTACCCAAAGGAGCTGAAAACTTATTCCATACAAAAATCTGCACATGGATGTTTATAACAGCTTTATACAAATTGCTAAAACTTGGACACAAGATGTCTCTCAATAAGTAAACTGATAAACTGTGGTATATATAGACAATGGAATATTACTCAGTGCTAAAAACAAATGAGCTATCAAGCTATGGTAAAACATGGGTGAATCTTAAATCTTTATTACTAAGTGAAAGAAGCCAGTTTGAAAGTGCTACGTATTGATACTATATGATTCCAACTATATGGCATCTTGAAAAAGGCGAAACTATGGAGAGAGTAGAAAGTTCAGTGGTTGTCTGGGGTTAGTGGGGAGGGAATGATGAATAGACAGAGCACAGAAGATTTTAGGGCAGTGAAACTACTCTCTATGGTACAATGGTAGATACATGTCACTCTACATTTGTTCAAAGCCATATAATGGACAGCACCAAGAATAAACCCTAATGTAAACTAGGGACACTGGGTGATAATGATGTGTCAGATGTACCACTTTGGTGAGTGAGGTTAATAATGGAGGAGGCTGTGTATGTGCTGGAGATAGGGGTATATGGGGGAATCTCTATACACTCTGCTCAATTTTCCTGTGAATCTAGAACTTCTTTAAAAAATAAAGTTGATTTAAAAAAATGCATACAAAGAGTCAGTCCCAGTGTTCATAACAGCAGTATTTGTAATAACTAAGATATGGAAGCAACATAAGTGTCCTTTAAGAGATGAATGGATAAAGAAGATGTGACACACACATGAACACACACACACACACACACACACACACAGAGGGATATTACTCAGCCACAAAACAGAATGAAATCTTGCCATTTGCAACATGGATAGACTTGGAGGGCATCATTATGCCATGTGAAAGAACTCAACCAGAGAAAGACAAATACTTTATGATATCACTTATATGTGGAATCTAAAACATACAACAAACTAGTAACTGTAATAACAAAGAAACAGACTCACAGACATAGAGAACAAACTAGTGGTTACCAGTGGGGAGAGGGGAGGTAAGGGGCAAGATAGAGGTAGGAGATTAAGAGGTACAACCTACTATGTATGCTACAAGGATATATTGCATAGCACAGGAAATATAGTCAGTGTTTGATGATAACTATTTTAGTTGATAATAACTAAAAACTGTACTATAGAGTGTAGCTTTTAAAAATTGTGAATCACTATGTAGTACATCTGAAACATACTACAAGCTATATCTCAATTAAAATATTAAGATTTTAAAATAAAATAATTAAAAATGCATATAAAGAGCTGTCAGTGCTTGGTACAAAGGAAATAATACTTATAACCATAATTACATTTATCAATAATTAGACATTGACTATATGGCCCATTAGCACAAAGGAGGAAGGATGAGGGAAGGGATGGTTAGGGAGTTTGGGGTAGACATGTACATACTGCTATATTTAAAATGGATAACCAATAAGGACCTACTGTACAGCACATGGAACTCTGCTCAATGTTATGGGGCAGCCTGGATGGGAGTGGAGTTTGAGGGAGGATGGATACATGTATCCCTATGACTGAGTCCTTTCCCTGTTTACCTGAAACTGTCATAGCATTGTTAATTAGCTATTCCCCAATACAAAATAAAAGGTTAAAAAAAAAAGGACTTAGCACAAGGTAAGTTTTTAAGGATTGCTTGCTAATTAATTTAGGTTTCCTGCTGACTTTGAAGATATTTTATAATTTTTACAGTGCCACCTCTTTGTTTAATATCTGGACCAAATACGCCCCCCGGCTGCCAGCTGCCTATTACAATGAGAAGCTTCTGAAGGTTGGAGATAGTCTTTGTGAAATGAAAGTAAGTACCTCTGGAGTAAAAAGAGCCCAAATGAAACTCATTTGGCTAATTATTATTATTTTTTTTTAGTTGGATAGCATTCCTCTTTTACATGATTTATTTCTTGCAGTTGGAAAAATCCAAGGGAATGTGTAAAAATTTTAATGACGCACAGTGACAGAAAAAGTGTTCACTTTTAAATTTTGTAGTTGAGATTCTCCAGAGGTGAGAGATTCCTGAACAGAAAGACAGTTGGCTGAGCCGGAGCCAGGAGCACGGCCCGTGGTTACCAGAGGGTGTGGTAGGCGCCCAACAGGAAATGCTGAGTCATCATGTTCCTACCTCATACAAAGGAGCCCAGACACCACTTCCTGTTGTTTTTCACATGGCTGACCTTGCCCACAGCCCCTGCAGGGCCTTGCTGCTGTGTTGCTTGCTTCCAGGTGCCTGGTTTCAATGACCTTCAGCTCCTGCTCAACACTTTGCCTTGTGGAATTGCAGCAGTCATTCCATACAGGCCCCAGTTCTTCCTCAGTGTTGTATTCCAGCCTAGTTCCTGCCTTATTTCTACTTCCATTATCAATGCCCGGGTCTTGGATTGCTGTGGTCTCATGGACTTGGTTTGATAAGACCACACCGAGGCTGGGTTTTCAGTTAATGAAAATGTGAAATTTTTCCCCATAACCTCTGGCATGGGCCCAAATAATTCCAAGTTAAATATGAGTCTTTGGCACATGTATTAATACGATCCTTGGACCAAGTGTTATTTTATACAAAATGATTTTAGGCCAGACATGGGAGGTATTCTGTTACCAAGCCAGGTCCATTTTCCTGATGTGAAGCAAGCCAAATACTGAGCCTCTGAGGTTTGCAACAGAGAAACAGTTTATTCACAAGGCAACCAGACGAGGAACAAGACTCAGCTCTGCCTCCTGGAAGATGAGGGAGTTGGGATATTTGTGAAATATCAACAGAGATATCAGGGAAAGGTGATTGGAGGTAGGGGGAAAGGTGAGGTAGTCTGAGTTCTGCACAGGTGCACCTGGGTTATGTGTTTATTCAAAATGGAGGTGCAGAGCCTGATGGGAGCCCAGAGCTTTTCATCCTCTGACGTCAAAAGGCTAGTCAAGAGATGTCTGGGCAGGCCTAATTTTAGGGTTGGGGGTCCCAACCATCCCCCAGTTGGCTGGCTCTAGGCAAGAGCTGGCTCTAGTTCCTGTAAAATAGTTGGGCTGCCTGAAGCTGGGAGTTCAGTTCAGTTGCTCAGTCGTGTCCAACTCTGCAACCCCATGGACTGCAGCACCCCAGGCTTCCCTGTCCATCACCAACTCCCAGAGCTTGCTCAAACTCATGTCCGTTGAGTCAGTGATGCCATCCAACCATCTCATCCTCTGTTGTCCCATTCTCTTCCTGCCTCCAATCTTTCCCAGTATCAGGGTCTTTTCCAAGGAGTTAGTTCTTCCTATCAGGTGACCAAAACATTGGAGTTTCAGCTTCATTCTCAGTCCTTCCAATGAATATTCAGGACAGATTTCCTTTACGATGGACTGGTTGGATCTCCTTGCAGCTCAAGGGATCTTAAGAGTCTTATCCAACACCACAGTTCAAAAACATCAATTCTTCAGTGCTCAGCTTTCTTTATAGTCCAGCTCTCACATTCATATATGACTACTGGAAAAACCACAGCTCTGACTAAATGGACTTCTGTTGGCAAAGTAATGCCTATGCTTCTTAATATGTTGTCTAGGTGGATCATAGCTTTTCTTCCAAGGAGCAAGGGTTTTTTAACTTCATGGCTGCAGTCAACCATCTGCAGTGATTTTGGAGCCCCCCAAAATAAAGTCTATCACAATGTTTCCATTATTTGCCCATGAAGTGATGGGGCCAGATGCCATGATCTTTGTTTTTTGAATTTTGAGTTTTAAGTCTACTTTTTCACTCTCTCTCTTTCACTTTCATTGAGAGGCTCTTTAGTTCTTCACTTTCTGCCATGAAGCTGGGAAGGTATGCAATTACGGAGAGAAAAAAAGAAAGAGAAAAAAATAACTAAAGCTACCTTAATCAGTGAAGGTAGTTTACAAACAAAGGGCTTTTTAAACAAACTCTTCCCTTATCTGTTGTTCTATAAGACAAGCTCATGAATTTCTATTTGTTATGAGCTTCTCTTAACTCCTTGGGGGCACAGTTTCAAATCTCAGTCTACAGTTTCTCAGCTTCTTTTTCCTCCTCCATTTCTATTTTCTGGGCTTGAATCTTTTTGGTCAGGGAGGGAAATTTACCGAATAGAGGCAACGATGCAGAGGAACTTGCATAGGGAGCACTAAGATCTATTTTCGGCTGCCCACATTAAAGAATCCTCTCAGCTCCATGTAATTGGACCATGGTTCTTAGAGACTTGAAAATGCAGTTTGGGAAACTACAGAAAAAGAAACCCAAGTGAGATCCAACTTGTAAGCTATATTCATGTGAAATGGAATAACAGTTTTCACAAGAATTAGACGAGTGCCCCACTCTTTGTTTTTATACTTCTTCTCAATATAATGAGGCTTCCCTGGTGGTTCATATGGTAAGCAATCTGCCTGCAATGCAGGAGACCTGGGTTTAATACTTGGGTCAGGAAGATCCCCTGGAGAAGGGAATGGCACCCCACTCCAATATTCTTGCCTGGAGAATTCCATAATAAGGAGCTGGTGATACACAACACAGTTTGAGGTTGTTTCAGGAGTATCCAGGTGGGTGGAGGGAGGAAGAAGGAACATGTTAGAAGTTGATAAAGCAAGTTGATAATGGATAGTGGCCAAGCATTCAGAGTATTTCAGGTAGAATATCTAAAAGATTTACTAAAGAAACAAAGAAAATGTTTTAACTACTTTTCACTGATAGGAAAGTGGGCCGGTAAAGGGTATTTATAACCCTGGAAACAAACTTGAGTGGTTACTTTGGTTTCTAGAATCTATTTTTGTTTTAGTTACAGTAAAGCGCCTCTTGTTGGACTACCCTTATTTTGAAGCTAAATTTGAATTCATTATGTGAATCAGGTTAGAATGGAAAAGATTCAGAATTAATTAGTGAGCAAGTAACAAACAAGTCAATAGAAATAGGAACAAAAGAGCGTTTTGACTCTGAATCTGCAGAGGGGCAAGGTAACTCAAGAGGCAGTTCACACCCAGGGCAGCTGCTCTTCCTGGAAACACAGTCGCATGGGAAGAAGCAGAGGAAGGGCTGTAGCTGACTCATCTGTGGAGCCCTGCTCGCATCCACCGCCCTGAAACTCTCCAGGTCAGCTGTGCCCTGCGGGCTTCAGAAATGAGGCATCTGACTTTGTAATGGAAACCTAAGCATGAATTAGAACTGACGAGAATCATTTACTAACAACAGCTCAGACCTATTGGTCCTGATGTAACTTCAGAAATGGGACATACAAGAGCCAGCTCATCACCTGCAATCTTCTCTACTCATCTCCCTTCTTTCTTACCTTCCTTCCTTCCTCTTTTTCCTCTTCCTTCTTTTCTTCACCCACTCCCATTTTTTCTCCTCTCCCTAGCTGCCCTCCCCTACCTGTCCTTTCTTTTTTGGAGCTTAGGAGGTATCAGAGAAGCAAGGCTGGTTAAACAGCTCCTCCACTGCTATGACTGAGTTGGTGGATTACTATCCTCTGTTGAAGTTGAACCTGTTGGATTTTGAGTATATCCAGGTATTACCACACACAATGCCCTGGGGAGTATCCCTGTCTTTGAAGTCTCATCTCACAATTGGTTTGTTGTGAGGAGAATTAAATAATGTACATGAATTGCCAAGAACAGTGTCCATCACGTGTATGTTTGGAAATAGTTGTGATAATGTTAGCAATGATGTCATGGTGGAAGTAGTGGTGGTCATGGTAATTATCAACATTGACATCATTGAGAATAACACGAACGTTGGGTGTGCTAAGTTGCTTCAGTCATGTCCGAGTCTTTGTGACCCTGCCAGTCTCCTCTGTCCATGGGATTCTTCAGGCAAAAATACCTGAGTGGGTTGCCATTCCTTCCTCTGGGAGATCTTTTCGACCCCAGGGATCAAACCCCCATCTCTTCTGTTTCCTGCATTGGCAGGCTGGTTCTTTAGCACTAGCGCCACCTGGGAAACTCAATATCACCGACTTTTAATAATGATAAGAAAAATGGTATTTTAAAACCTTCATCGAGTCCTTTTTTTAATTTCAGGAATATAAATTGGCCCTTTTGCAGTGCTATGGCAGATATCTTCAGCAGTTCAGCATCAACTTTGATGAGAATAAAGCAGACGTGAATCAATTCAAAACTGTCTTTTTCCCAAAAGGCTTTGGAGACAAAACTGCAGCACATACAGTAAGATGAAAGTGGTAGCTAAATAGCTACCATTTATGATTAGCTATGCAACAGTCTGCCCTTCAGTTGACAGCTTCTCAGTCTCTTTCATTTACTTAGCTTGGTATTTACCTGTATACTATAAGTTGCTTAGTAAATACTTTCTATGCTGGATGAGAAAGTGCACTTATTAACTTTTGTAAAGATACTTTGGAGATTTTGTCACTATAATCACTTATTCATCCAGTAGACAGTTTTATTATTATTATTATTATAACTAATATTGGTAGAATGCTTTACTCTTCAAAGTACTTTGGAAAACATTGGCTCCTCAAAATAACTCTATGAGTTAGATACTGTTATTATCCCTATTGTATAAGAGAGAAAAAGAAAGCTAATCACACAGTATAATAACTAGTGACTAGAGAGGAAACATAGATCTTTTGATATGAAAAAAAAAACATGCTTTTTTTCTAGTATACCAGCGTTATTATGTTAATTGCTATCAATGAGTCACTGGTTGAGCAGTTACCATGTGCTAGGTAGTCTTCTAAATGCTTTATATGAACTGTTATCTTGCAGCCTCATTACAGTCCTAAGAGATGAGTACTATTATGCCTCTTTTACAGATAAGAAACTGCGGTTTATTGGAGAGTAAGAAACCTAGTTGATTTAAAGCAATACACACAGTTGGTGTTTGAACCCTAATTCGTCTGAATCCAAGGCTGTGTTATTCCAAACTTAACGATTGTTCTAGGCCTTGAAAACAACATGTGGTTTAATAAGCAGAAATGCTGAAGCATGTTTCCAGGCACATTCAGTTTGCCCGTGACACAAGTGCATGAATGAGAATACTGGGCAATGTGAGTTGGTGCTTAAAGTGTATGGAGGGGAGGAGTAGGGATCCTGATACCAAGAAATAATTCTTGGGGCACTAACTGATTGTCCTACAGCTCAATTCGATTCTGACCCTATGAGGAGACAGAGTCAGATTCTATAGGTTAAGAGTTCAGCCTTAACAAGACGACTCCCCATTCCACCCCATCCCATGCCCACTTCAGATGCCAGTTGCAGGCTCCAGTTGTTACCTCTGTTTCTGATTGACTGGCTATAAATCAGAGGTTCCTGCCACCTGTCCTTGGGTTCAGTAATTTTCTGTAGTGGCTCATGGAACTTGTGAAAACACTTTAGTTATTAGATTATAGGTTTATTATAAATGGACATAATGTAACTCAGGAACAGCTAGAGGGAAGAGATACCTAGAGCAAGGCATAGGGAAAGGGAGTAGTGCTTCCATGGCCCCTGCAGGCACCCCACTCCCAGCACCTCCATGTGTTCATCATCTTGGAAACGTTCCCAAACATCCTTTTGGGTTTTTATGGAGGCTTCATTGTTGTTGTTCAGTCACCAAGCCATGTCCAATTTTTTGAGACCTCACGGACTGTATTATGCCAGGCTCCTCTGTCCTCCAGTCTCTCCTGAAGTTTGCTCAAATTTATGTCCTTTGAGTTGGTGATGTTATATAACCATCTCATCTCCTCTGCTGCCCCTTCTTTTGCCTTTAATGTTTCCCATCATCAGGGTCTTTTCCAGTGAGTCATCTCTTCCCGTCAGGTGGCCAAAGTGTTGGAGCTTCAGCAACAGTCCTTCCAATGAATATTCAGGGTTCATTTCCTTTAGGATTGACTGGTTTGATCTCCTTGCAGTCCAAGAGAGGCTTCATTGCATAATTGTAATTGACTGAATCATTGGCCATTGGTTGTAGATTCCACTTCCAGCCCCTCTCCCCTTCCTTGGAGGTCAGGGGATGGGACTGAAAGTGTAAACCTCTAATCACATGGTTGGCTCCATTGGCAACTTAACCTCCATCCTTAACCACTTTCCAAAAGTCACCTCATTAACATAGCCAAAGATCTTTGTCACTCTCAACACTTAAAACTATTCCAAGGGTTTGGGGGGTTGTGAGCTAGAAACTGTGGATAAAGAACAAACATATATGAGAAACATGTTTTGGCCATCTGAGTGGCCAAATATATATTTCTTATAAATTGTAATACCTCAGTGCCCTATTGGGATGAGTGAATGAAAAGTTGGAACTTTTGTGCCCCTGCCCTCCTACTACCCAGGCCTCCATATCTCTTTTACTATTGTAGTGTCATGCTTACACTCAACCTCCCTAGCTGTGAAATCAGTTTCGTGGTGGCTAGAAATACATGTATCCAAACAGACAATCTTCTTGGTAGAATAAGGCTTATTTGTGTTGTGAAGAGTGTACACTTGCACAGCTTTAGTAGTTCTGATGTTTCTCTAGCCAAAATCACTCTCCTGAACATCCCATCTATCCAGGTAACATCGTAAAGATCTCATAATCAACATGTCCCAAATTGAACAAACATCTTGTCTCCCATAATTGGCTCCAGTCCATCACCAAACAGGAAACCATTGCAAACCTCTTCCTCTCTCTTACCTCTCACTTCTGATCGGTCACTAAATGCCATGGATCTTAGACAAGACTTAGCTCTTTCCTTTCTCTTCATCCCCACTTTCAGAGCCCCATTTCAGGGCACTTTTGTCTCTGGGCAACCTCAGAAGCCTTTGATCTCTGCTAGCCTCTTGCATGTAGCTTTGTCCCCCATCTGCTTTGCATCTTTCATACTTTCGTCAGAATTCATTTCTAAAAAGTGTAAATCAAATACTAGTCCACATTCCTTGGGATGGTGTCCATGTTTTAACCATAGACCACTTCTATAACTCAATTTATCTTAAATCTTCTTACCCAACTTTAAAAAAGACTTTCAGTTCAGTGACCACAGCAGTCACCTTAAGCATCTCTAACACTCTGTGTGCCTGGAAGGGTTTTTCCTCTGTCAGGAGCCTTGTCTTCCTCATCTTTGACTCCCTGTTGCTTAGCAGAGTATGGCAAACAGAGGTGCTCAACAAACGTTTGTCGATAGAATTGTGTACACCCATAACATCTGAATTAATATGTTAACATGCCGTTAGGGAGACTTTTAAAAATTGTTTCAATCCTATATTCTTGGAAGTAGGACTTTGTACTTTTTTTTTTTTTTTGACTAAGGAGAGATGATCTTAACTAAATGAATGGTTTAAATAAATTTATTTTACCAAGTTTCTTTCCATGTGTTAGTCCACTAAGGCTGCTATAGCCGAAATCCGGAGATTGGATGGCTTAAACAACATTTATTCCTCATGGTTCTGGAGACTGGCGAGTCCAAGATCAGGGGGCTGGAAAACTCTATGTCTGGTGAGGGCCTGCTTTCCCACTATGTTCTCATATGGCAGGCGGTGAGGTTTCAACAGACATTTTGGAAGGACACAAACATTCATTTTCCTGTACTCTACTGATCTGAGTTAGTTATGCATAATTTGTTTCCATTTTAGTTTTTTACATTTTAAGAGGTGATTTACTAAGTTGTGTAAACATTATTTATATTCTTTTTTCTCATATGTTTCAGTTTCATGCTTTAAATGGCAAAAATATTTGCAACTACCAGCTGGTCTGTGACAGTGATGTGAACCTGCAGAATAAAGATTCTGTGATCCACTGTCTGCAAATCTTGTCCTCCTTCAGGCTCATCATGCAGGTGGCTTTGCCACAGGAGCACCTGTGTTGGATTATCTTCAATGGTATATTTCAATGTGCAATATTTTATTTTTCATTGTGTCTTTCAGGAAGTTATTTAAATGCCAAGTTCGATGGTGACTTGATTATCTTGTGATTTAGATAAGGTTCATTTCATAAGAGGACAGTGGGGGGCTTTGTTACATTTTTATTACATTTTCGTTTGTCCTGTTTGTATGAGCAGGGACTCACACAACAAGTGTGTGGGTTTTCTGCTCAAGGGAGGATCAGAGCTGTGGAGATTATCGGTTTCACATATAAACAAAATAGGGGGTCACAGTTAGTAAGTCGATACTGGGTTGGCCAAAAAGTTCATTCAGGTTCTTCTATAATATCTTACAGAAAAACCTGAATGAACTTATTGGCCAAATAAATCTAAGTGGAGAAGGATCAGAGGACCTTTGCAGGTTAGATTATTTCTAAGCAACATCTATTTATCGGTCCTCTCCTCAAATATTTTAGCCAGTGACTAGGGCTTCCTACATACCAGCCTTCTCCTCCTACTTGTTTTTGAGTGAGGAACTCTGAGAATGTGCATGTGTATGTGTATATGGTTTATTTACATACATATATGTGCATTGTATAGATAGACATACATATGAATTATATATGTCTCATAAAATGAATCTTATCTAAATCTTATCAAAATATAACCTTTGTTTTTTTTCTTCTAAGAGTTACCATTTAAATTCAACTTAAATTATCTTTAAAGTTATTATTTGAAGTTATAAGGAGTAACCTACAATATTGTTCTCTGGATCACATATTCTTGTAAGAAAAAGAATGACAGTCTGTTCTGAGTTTATAAGACAAGGGCAAAACAACTTGAAAGAAAGCACATTGGATTTTCTCTCATCCGTGGCAACTGACAGTATGTTTCCTAGTCTTTTCCTTCTTCTCTCTTCCCAAATAATTTTTTTTGACATTTTGACTGTAATCATTCCTTACATTTGCTACCGAGATGAGATTGTCTCTGGGAGACATTTTTCAGGCCAGTGGTTGTAAAACTTTTGCATCCCTTCATCATCAGAGTTGCCAGGGCCATCTCTCCGGGTGAATTGCTCATGCATCTTGGCAGGGACCGAGCCAGAGCAGAGCTTCTATGCTCAAGAAAGGGTGATAGACCTGAGGGTTGGGCCCTAGGGTAAGGCTCTGCTTGAGAGGTGGAGATGATGCAGTGTGACTTCCTGTCTGAAAGCTTTCAAAGATTCCCACAAAACCACCCCCCTCCCATTTTCTTTTTAAAAAAGATCGAACAATTTCTGTGTCTTCCACATCCTTATTCTGCTGTGTGCTTTTTCTTTGGCATCATGTTCTAGATTTTATCCTGTTTCCTAAATATTTTTCTGCTCAACACTATGGTTTTAGAATCTAGCCATGTTCCTGTATGTAAACCTGGTTTGTTAACTGCCTGCTGAATTGTATTCAGCAGAGACCCATGCATGTAAGGATGGGCACCTGGCTTGCCCTGCCTCTCTAACCTTACAGATAATTCTGTAGTGAGTATCCTCACATCCTTCCTTTTATAGACCCGTGTGAGAGTTTTCTGGGATGTACGCCCAGGAGTGGGGTTGCTGGATTGTGGGAGATACATGCACTTAGTCATTAGTTGCCATCCCTGTTTTAATTAATTCATCTCGGACTTAAGTGCCAGGCATTGTTCTAGGTGTTAGGGATGCAGGAGTGGACAACACACAAAAACTCTGTTTCTCATGCTGCCATTGTACTTCAGAGAGATGATAAACAAATCAAAACTAAATGATGTGCCAGGTGGTGATGAGAACTATTTGTGTGTATGCTCAGTCATGTCTGACTCTTTTGTGACCCCATGGACTGCAGCCCACCAGTCTCCTCTTCCACTGGACTTCCCAGTCAAGAGTACAGGAGTGGGTTGCCATTTCCTTCTCCAGGAGATCTTCCCAACCCAGGGATCAAACTCTCATCTCTTGTATTGGCAGGCAAATTCTTTTACCACTGGGCCACCTGGAAAGCCCCTGATAATGAGAGCTATGGAGGAAAATAAAGTCTAGAAAGGGATTAGTGAGAGTGATGGCTGGTCTGGGGCCTGGGCTGCAATTTTAAATAGAATGGTCAGGGTAGACCTCATTGGAGATTTGAATAAATACCTGGCTGAGATTTCTGAGCATTCAGGGGAAGGGCATTCCAACTGGGAGATTAGCAAGTGCAAAGACCTTGTAGTTTTAAAACTTTGGAATATGAGTTGTAAAAAAATGACCTGCAGTCACTTTCTCAAAATACATTTGAACTTTCCTGCTAACCACTAACACTCTTTACTTTAATTGACTATTATACAATTATAAGAGTTTGTTTCTTAAGTTATTTAATCAATCTTGGTTCTTTCACAAATCTAACTGGGTAAATGAATATTGGATAATATTGGATAATATTTGACTTCCCAACTAACCTGAACCCAAATCATTAAAGCCTTCAAATAATCAGATTATTTTGGTGGTAGCTGTCTTTGATGAAAAGGAGTCACATGTCAAGGAATCACTTGTCACAAGTCACAAGTCACTCTATATCAGGGATTTGGTTAAAACATCAAACTAAATTCCAGAGGCATTCTGAGATCATAAAGATTCAGTCTGTGCTCCATTTTGAACCATTTACTCTGTCCATTGTGCTTCTGCAGCGGAATCTGTAAGCCATGCCCATATCCTGAACCATCAGGGAAGAATTCCGTGATAGTCAGGATGCACTAGGGGTGCAAAGATTAAAGGTACATCTTTGAAGTACCAAGGGCCCTTGTTATTCTTGAGGGTGATCTCCTGGGACTTTCTGAGGTCCCTCGGTTACCATTGCTGAATGTTTGTCTGAGTTCTGTGCTCACATCCGAGTCATGTGTTTTGTGAAGAGACACGTGTCTCCTATGCATATCCTCACTAGATGATTTTTTGTCTAAGTAACGCAGTTATACAGATCAGGTCAACAAAGCCAAGTTAAGAATGCTGAGCCTGAGCTCTTACTAGCTGAGTAATTTTTCCCTACTGGAGTTTACTGGAGATAAGCAATTCTATGTCATGAGAGCATGCACGTTAAGAATGCTGAGGCCCTGAATGCTAAGGGAATTCTCTGTGAATTTTATGGTTGTTTAAATGTTTAAGATTTTATTCAGCATATTTTGGTCACTGATTTGTGTCATGTTTATTATGCTAGCAGGTGTATTGTAATCAAGGGATGTGTGTTTTGGAGCAGGTGCTATTTTCTCAGAAGCTTTTTTAAGTTTTAAAGTGAACATAGGATTTGTATTTGTTGAATTGTGGTGGTTATGAATGTTAGATCAGATATTTTATGGGAAATATTAGATTGCTTGCTATTATAATTGAATGCCTTTTAAAAGCATGCTATATTGTCTTTTGGGTTATGTTTATAGCCTGATAATATGTTTTCTATATTGAAAGATATATGGTGATGTCATTCCCCACTTGTCCTCCAAATGCTGCCATGAAATGTGCCGTCTATCTTCATTTAATTATTGGCCTGATTTAAAAAATGATTGTACTTGAATGATTTTACATAAGAGTTGGAAATGGCATTTTTTGTCAGAGTGCTTATGGTACATACTTAATAATAGGATAAATATTATATGAAACAGCAAATGAATATAATGTAACCTATGATGCATTATGAGTTTTAAATTATGAGTTTCCTTGTTGAGTATTGTGCCATATGATTAAATATGTATTCTAGTCTTATTTGGAGATAAATCTTTAGTTATGCAGCTGTGAGGAAACCATGGGAACCAATAAAATTTTATATGAATTAATAAAACCACAAAGTACATACATTATGCTATTAAAATATCCTTTTGTTCAGTATATTTCAAAACGTAAACTTATGTCTTGCTATGGAGCTTGATATGCATTTTACTGGAAGAGCTTGGACTGTAACTTTTGGCCCTGATACTAGTTGGCTAAACAAATACCTCAGCTATGTCCCAGTCGTGAGCTGGCTTTGTTTTATAGTAAGGTTCTCACTGACCAGTACTTTAAAATGCCTTCAAAGTAAGACTAAAAGTTTCCTGTGTCAACATTTAAAAAATATAGTCATATTAGTTCTTTTAAAAATTTAGTTACAATTTACAAAAAGTTTTATAATGATTATAACTTTGGCCATTATCAGATTTTCTCATGAGAGAGTCATTTGTTTTGGGAACTACCAACTTAAATTATAGAAAGTGGAATGTTAAGTTCTATCATGTGACTATAAAACATATTAATTTTTTTCTCCATCTAGGTACCATTTACATTTATACTATTTGCAGAAAATTGATGATCAGAGGTTATTCTTCCAAGGTATGAAATTTACTGTCAGAATATCTTCCCCATGTATTTCCTGGTTTTCTTAAGACTTTTGTTAGCATTGAATACTAAACAAAGAAAATTTAATGACTTAGTGTCACAAAAGTTAGTGGCTATATCTGTATTACTAGGTATACTGTTTTTAGTTTTCCTCTAACATTATCATAAATAAAAATGTAGACAGTAAAGTATTCATGAAAAGAAAGAATTTCCTAAATGGATAGATATTTCTCCAGGTTCCCTCAGTCTTTCAGATTAGTTGTAACTTGTCAATATGATACTGAATATCCAGCTAGTAATTGTATCTCTAGGAAGGGTAGCCATCCATTTTAGCTTGTCCAGGGCAATCCTGGTTTATGCCTGTTGTCCTAGAGTAATTATTAATAGTGCTCATTTTTACTCTTAAAAGTGTTATGGTTTGGATGGTAAACTATGGTTAGCCTGTGTGTGACTTGCTGTGGAGCTTGGAGAACTTTTGCTTGAAGAACTTGGCCTGTACTTATGGCCCAGATACTTGATGGGTGAACAAACACCTCAGCTATGCCAGTCATGAGCTGACATTGTTTTATAGTAAGATTCGCACTGACCTGGACTCACTGCTTAGTTTCAGCTGGAGGAAATGGCTTCTGTTGACTTCCTTACCATGTTGGTAGCACCTTTGTCTGCAGGAGATGTATTTATTCCCTGTGTTCACTATCCAGTCATTGGAATGCAGGCCAAGAAAGGACAATATTCTCCCCTCAAGACCATGCTTGAGTTGTTGCTGGCATTTGCAGCATTGCTATTTGAGTCTTCTCTATTGTATGTAAAAACTTGAAATATTCGGACACTCAGGACAGATATTTTTTCCCTTATTTCCTCAAAACATAGCCAAGTATCTTAAAAACTGACAACACTTAAAAAAATAGATGCCAAGATATTTGCATGCTTAACAGATAGCATAAATTGTGTATTCTCTCTCTCTGTTTTGTTCCTTGCATTTAAAAGCTGTATTACTGACAGTGACTTAACAAACTCTATGCTAGCTTTTTGAGTGAATTAAAACAAGGAGAGGCTGTACCATGCATAATGTAAATTTGGCCTACAGACTATTCCAACGATTCTGTATTCAGTTCCAGATGATTTCCTGAAAGGAATTTAGGAAATCTTCTGTTGTGCTTGCTGTGGCAACAAATAACTGCTCCACAGAATCACCATAGTTTGGTCTCCTTATAACATTCGTCTGGCAAGGCTTTGAAGGGCAGAGATGTCTGTGCCAACATTTAACTGTTGGTGTTTGTACTTGCTAATGCTGAGGGAATTTTGATTTAATGTGATAGCCATCTTAAAATAATTTCTTATTTATATTCTGTGTAAGATTTCTTCTCTCCCCCTCATATAACATGAGTTTCTCATTGACAGAATAAGGAAGGCCTGAAGGAGGATCATTTCATAGTCCCAATCTTGTGGAGTGGGAGTCAGGGGAGTGAGGAATGCAAGAATTTTGGGATGGTGGGTGGCTGTACAGTTGGCACTTGCAGATCAGGCTGGAATTCTTTCAATGTAAGTTCAGTGTAATAAGATTCAAGGAAATTAATATTTTACCCTGAAATTCACAAACCCTCAGCTGATGAGTCGACTCCTGAGCTGAGACTCTACATGGACTTGATGGGTCCATTTAATGGGGACAAGCCCTTGGCAGTCTGGTCCCATCTGAATCCTGATTTTGTAGCTGCTTTAGAGTTCAAGTTCATTACAGTCCAAAACAGAAGGAGAAACTGACGTGGGGTCCTCAGGTTTTTCGGGGTGTCATCCCAGAGCAATCTAAACTCCTATTCTTGTAGGATTTGGTAATCATGATTACCACTTGTTATTATTGAATATTATCAAATCCCTACTATGTGCTAAGTGCTGTGTGAAGGGCTCTGCATACACAATAATTAACCTTGGTGGTCTTACCAGAGTGAGACCTTAAGACTGTCATCACCGTCCTTTGTTGAATGGATGCTTACCATCTCTCAGGTATGCTTCTGAGCCATTTTCACATATTATCTCATTGAATCCTCACACCAGCACTTGGAGAAGTTAGCGTCATCACTTTTATCTTACAGATGAAGAAGCTGAGGCTTGGAAAGGTTAATTTGCTCAAGGTTGCATATCTAGTTGGGATAGTTAGAGATGTAGCTGAGGCCAGAGCCGATGCCACTGGGTACCACCCCTCAACCCCATCAGAACAAGGCGAGTCTGTTGACAGGTCCCGTGACCCACCCTGTTTTGGTTCATCTCTGCAAATGCAGGAGTTGTGTGGAAGCTCCTGATACAATGTTGAGATATTTTCTCTTGTATTTATTTGGCTGCACTGGGACTTGGTTGCGGTACATGGATTCTTTATTTTAGTTGGAGCATGCGGGATCTAGTTCCCTAATCAGGAATCCAGCCTGGGTTCCTGCATTGGTAGCGCAGAATCCTCGCCACTGGACCACCAGGGAAGTCCCTGAATATTTTCTGACATGACTCTGAAGGCGTCCTGAAGACCAAGACTGCTCAGGGCTTTTCCTAGATGGAAAGCACTTTTGAGCTGAGGCAGGCCACCAGCATACACTTATTGAAGTTGCAGGGAGGGCAGTTTTCTGAAGCCTGTTTCCCTGAAGACACGTGGCCATTTGCTTTCCTTTATGGTAAAGGGTGTAGTTCCTTCTAAGGCACTTGCATTTGTAGTATAGTATTCAGGAAACATTAAAGAATTCGGTAGAATCTGTTCATTCTAAAAAAATGTTGATTTCTGTTTCACTTTCCTACGAAACTGAAATAGTTTGATTACATTTGTGGCTTGAACAATGGTTGTCAGATTCTTCCACAGACCATCACATAAAATTCAAGTCCAGACTTTAAAGTGCTTCTCTTTGCTCCCATCAAAGGCTGTGAACTGAAATAAGTGACGCTGCACTGCCATCTTGTGGCTCAGCTGGTTAATCCTTGTGTGGTTCTTCCTACTCGGCACCTTAACCATGCTCTTGCTAGGCTCCTAAAATTTGTGTTTTCAAAGTTTTTTTCTGTTTTCTTTTAATGAAGAGACTAGTTATGCTGAAATCATCACATTTTTATTTATATAGACAATTCTTTCTTTTATGGGTGAGGAAAAAATGCTACAATCAAATTAAGTAGTTTTTTTTTTTTTAATGGCATTTCAGCTTTGAAACCTGAATGATGGCTTCTCAGAACCCTCAGTGGAATGATGGCTTTTCTTCTCTTCGTCGTAGTTACCCTGTGTAGTGGGAACAATTCTGCTGCCCTTAGGAGTCCAGAGACCCGAATTCCAGCCCCAGTGCTGTCACTTCCAAGCAGTTTAGCCTCTTGGAGTCAGATTACATTACTTTTGAGGTTCTGTCTGGCACTAAAATCTGTGATGTGGGATCTTTTATGCTAAACCTGAGCCCACACCCAAATATGTGAACAGCTGGTAACTGTAACTAGTTTTATTTTGAAGTATGAAAATTTGAATACCAGGAATCCTGAGAGCTTTGAAAGCCATGTGGATATAAAGGGGGGAAAATTTATACATGATTTAATCCCACACCCCACAAACCACAACCATCTGAATGCAAAAATCAACAATAGGATTTCTTTACAGCAGATAACGTGAAACTCAAGAATTTTGACAACTGTTAATTCCATATTAGTTCACCGTGTGGCAAAATTAGCAAACAATGACAGAAACAATTAAAGCAGCAATAAAGCAACCCCAGGCTGACTTAATAGAGATATAGGGACCAGAACCAGGGAGTGAGAGTTTCATTTTACTGTGGTCTAGTCATATACTGTACAGGGACATTGGCCACCTCGAATAGTACCATGGTAAGAGAGGGAAGCTCTGTCCTGGTAGGATAGAAGTGCTTGGGGATCTTTGTCCTGGAGAGTGCTGGGGGATTCGGCAGGCTGCCTAGGTGCTTTCAGATTCTTGGAAGGCTGTAATTCTCAAGTTGAGTCTTGAGTGGTCTTGTGCTGTTCTAGAAGGCATAACTAGGATGAATGTACTGGAGGTGTATCAAGGTGACTGTATTTCAGGTTAAAGAAGATCATGTTTAGAAGTGTCTTCTTATGCCACGTGGCACATTCCTTGTTGCTGGAGGTGGGAGCTTGTGGGCAGAGAAGGTGAGGGACATCAGGTGGTGATGCTGGTGATGTTGAGGGAATGAAATTAGATTCTGAGCCCCTTGATGCTATGATTACTAGAAATATGTAGCATCAGAAACTGAAACTTTTCAATGAAGGCCTGTCATCAGTCAATCAACAGAGATTTGTTGCTAATAACAATTACATTGTTGCAATTAGCTCTTTGGGCTTCCCTTGTGGCTTAGCTGGTAAAGAATCCTCCTGCAGTGTAGGAAACCCTGGTTTGATTCCTGGGTCAGGAAGATCCCCTGGAGAAGGGATAGGCTATCCATTCCAGTACTCTTAGGCTTACCTTGTATAGCTCAGCTGGTAAAGAATCTGCCTGCAGTGTGGGGGACCTGGGTTCAATCCCTGCATTGGGAAGATCCCCTGGAGAAGGGAAAGGCTACCCACTCCAGTATTCTGGCCTGGAGAATTTCATGGACTGTATAGTCCGTGGTGTCACAAAGAGTCAGACATGACTGAGTCAACTTCACTTTCATGCCTTTCATAATTAGCTCCTAGACTAATGATGATACTTGGCAAATGTTAATAAGCTGAGTTGATAGGACTCTATGAGCTAGGCAGGAAGACATCGTACAATGGCTAACTTGAGATTTTGAGTTCTTGAAATTCTTTTTTAACTTTTAAATGCTTATTTTTTAGTTGACTCATTATTTGTGTATTTTTAGTATTGGTGACTTGTGCTCACCATTCTTCATTTGATTATATTGAATAAAAATTGGCATTATTTGCTTAAAATGAAAAGGCATTCAATCGTGCCCTTTCTGATTCAGGCCTTGGAATACCTGCTGTGGGCCAGTATATGCATGGAGTCCTCAGTGCCTCTCCTGTCCATCAGGTACTTGACGTGGAGAGCTACTCTTTACACAGCTGTCTGCCAGTGCTACTATGACTGCCAAGCTGGTGTTCACGGAGAGGTAGGCTACTTTCAGGGTTCCCAGGTGGTACTAGCGGTAAAGAACCTGCCTGACAATGCAGGCGATGTAAGAGATGTGGCTTCAATCTCTGGGTCCAGAAAATCCCCTTGAGGAAGACATGGCGACTCACTCCAGTATCCTAGCCTGGAGAATCCCATGGACAGAGGAGCCTGGTGGGTTACAGTCCGTAGGGTTGTAAAGAGTTGAACACACTGAAGCGACTTAGCATGCATGCGTGCAGGCCACTTTTTAATTATAAGGATGCTAGTACTTAAAAATAAAACATATTCAGCATTTTCTTCATTAGATAGGTGGCAAGAAAACAAGCAAACCAACAAAACCCGAAGAACTGCGATGAAGCAAAGATACAAGTCCCAGGCTTTATTTGCAGACATTTGCTTGGCTTCTCCATTCTGTGAATCTTTTTGCTTTTACTTTCTGCTTCCCCGTTTATTCTCTGTTCACTTCCAGCATCTTTGCTTCTTTTCTGAATAAGATCTCTGATATCTTCCCTTCCTCTTTGTATTTGTGTATGCAAACCACTTTCCTTCCCTGTTTAGTTTTTGTACTCCATGCTGTCTACTATCTGTTTGTTTTGTTTTTCTCTGCTTCCAGCCACCATTTATTTAGTATACCCTATTTCTTATTTTTCCTCTTTTCCTGTATATATTTTTGATTAAATGTTTGAAATGTAGCTTAACTGGTTGGGGCTTCTATTGACCTATGCCACATCTCTGTGCAAATGAAATCCGGCACCCTCACTATCATATGTAGTACTCGGCTTGTCAGTGGATGGGGTCTTGGTGAGAATTAGAGGCAGGCATTCCTTCCTTTGGACCATCCCATCCCTGCACTGGTGTGCATAACTTGGTGAGTGCAGTGGGGTCTGGATTTCAGCAGGAGAATAGCTTAATTCAGTCTTTGTGGGATACTTTTCTAGCCTAGGATACGTTCTAGGAACTACTCACCATATATGCAGAGTTAGTCTTCGTATACTACTGGTGGCATATTGCTATAGCTATTAAATTTATCAGGATAGACACGTTTGCATAGTTTTAACCATTTTATTCCTATTGGAATTTTTTTCCTATTGAAAAATGTAACCCTTTATGTTACTATTATGTTCTAGAAATGTCTTCATGAAAAATCATAAATTATAAATAAAATACTTGAAAGAACTGCTAAAATAAATTACATGAATGAAACTCACTTTGCTGTTATCTCTATCAATAGCAATAGAGAATTATAATAATGGTGATTTGATTAAATAAGCAAGCCTACCTTCTTCCTTTCCTCAGATATTAATAAATACTTCCTGCATGCTGGGTACTGGAAATAGAAATATAAGACCCTTTAAAGACCTCACAATTTAGCTGACAATGTGTACAGTTGAATAGATAATACAGCTGGTTTTGGTGTAAAAGTGAGAATTTGAGAAAAGCACTGAGGATCGGTGTATGTATGTGTATGTGCACGTATGGGCAATACCGGAGAAGTGATCACCTGTAAGAGGCTACTCTGTAATCCAGAATTTGAATTTCCTTACTTTTCTGAGTTCTAAAATTAGTATAGCCAACATTTCATTGACTTTAGATTTACAGAAATTAGTGGTGCTTCTAGGAAATGATTGATGGGTCAGCTACTATGTTCTAAAAAAGTCAGCATCAGCCTTGAGTTTAATTCAAAAATTAAATCAAATGTCTGGGAGAGTAAAACATACTCTCTTGATACATTTTTAATCACTGTACGCTAACTTCTTATGAATTAAATTTATTTTAATTGTATGTAGGCATTTGCTCGGCGTGCTTTAGCTAAAATTGATGAGTTACGGCAACTGGAATTAATGAGTTCCTCACCACCACAGGAAGAATCCAGAGAATATTATAGAGAGGCCACAATAAAGGTATAAAAATTTCATGAAATAAATCTACTGTACTCTACAGATGATGAAGTACTTAATTCAGTAGTTGAGAAGAGTATCCCATTGATGGTTCATAAGTAATTCTTCTTTTTGAGACAGATGGCAGTCATGATCTTCAAAAGAGGAGTATTTGAATCTAGAAGAAAAAACAAAAGTTTCTTTAGACCAAAGATAAGAGTTAACATAAAGGAAGCACAAACTGTAAGTCTCAGAATATCTTCTGTGTTTCAGACCATTTCTACAGTGTTTATATTAAACCTCTGTGTCTTCAACTCTTGGTCATTAGGCTTTCCTGGTGGCTCAGATGGTGTAGAATCTGCCTGCAATGCAGGAGACCCTAGTTTGATCCCTGAGTCAGGAAGATCCCTTGGCAAAGGGAATGGCTACCCACTCCAGTACTCTTTACTTGGAAAATCCCATGGACAGAGGGGCCTAGTGGGCTACAGGCAATGGGGTTGCAAAGAGGCCTACAACTAATACTTTCAACACTCAGTATTAAATCTTGTCCCCTATCTGTGATGACCTAGAGGGGTGGGATGGGGGCTGGGTTGGAGGGAGGCTCAAAAGGGTGGGGATGTATGTATAAAAGCTGATTCACCTTGTTGTACAGCAGAAACCAACACAACATTGTAAAGAGCATTCTTATCCTCCAGGTAAGAAAAAATCCTGCCCCCAATCCCTGCAAATAGAAGAATGTCTTCCTAATTTGGACATGATCTTGTTTCATCCTTTACTCAGAGCTTTTGTACCTTCGTGTAATCCTAGTTTTGTAATGTTAAAAGGGCAAGAAGCTGAAGAAGAGCCTGGGAAAGGTTCAAATTTACAGCCTTCTGAGTGAGACCGCAGAAGCCTTTTGACCACTTGGTGTCAGTTTTGAAGGGGTTGAGAATGGAGAGGAAGAGGAGGCACCTTTTCTTATCAATTTCTGATTTCATCTTTGGGAGTATTTAGGATGTAGGTTGGGCTTCCCTCATGGCTCGGTGGTAAACAAATCCACCTCCCAATGCAGGAGACATAGGTTTGATCCCTCATTAGAGATGATTCCATGGAGAAGGAAATGACAACCCACTCCAGTATTCTTACCTGGGAAATCCTGTGGGCGGAGAAGCCAAAGAGTTGGACACAACTTAGTGACTAAAATAACAACAACAGGATGTAGTTGCACTAGAGTAGTAAACAACCCCCATGTCTCAGGGGCTTTAAAACAATAATTTATTTCCCACTGGAGTCAAATGTTATTATAGTTACCAATGCTCAGGGCCAAATTAAGAGCTGGTCCTCGTTTGGAAAACTGCTGGGTCTTTCTGCCAGAGGAAACCTAGGTTGTTCTGCCAGAGGGGACCTAGGAGAGCTGTGGAGGACTTCATGTAGGTAGTGATACTCAGTATGGAAGTGAGAACAGTCTTCTTCCTCACAAGCCAAAATCCCTCACTCAGCCCCTACTGGCCACAAGGATGTTTGGCCAATTGCACTAAGGGAGGAGAGTGGGACATAGATATGCCTGTGGGATTCTCTGCCCTTTCTCCCTTCTGCCTTTTCCCTCTCCCACCGTCTTCCCCTTGGCCATTTGGAGTCTCAGTGTTCCTTAAATCCCAGCTCAGTATGTCTTTGCAGTGCCCTGTGACTGTTCTAGACAGCTGTAAACTCTCTTCTACAAGCTTCTGTGTAGGGATTGAAAATGAAAGTAGAGGGGAAGAATATGAATATTTTCTGACAGAAGAGATGTAGAATCTCAGAACCTGGAAGGGATTTTGGAAATCATTTGGTTCGGTCCTTTTCTATGACAGATGGGAAAAAATAAATCCCAGAGTATTTAAGCCAGCTGCTGGCAACCCATGAACCAGAACCCAGGTCTGTAGCCCAGGGTATTCTAAATTATCCAATGATTGCTGCTCTCTTTCCTCATTTCTTCTTATAAACATTTGAGAGGGCTTCTCTTTTCTTTTAAATGAATCCAAATATTAAATGAAAATATTATTTGGACACAGTAACTTTTCATTGCTACTTAGTGTCTGTGGTATATTGATTGGTGAGCCCAGGCATACAGTTCATACATCCTTTTAAATTGTATCCCTTACTGACTCAGGGTGTCTAACAGGTCGAGGGTAGATAATCCATTGGATGAGCCGTTGAGTAGCCTGCATCTGGTATCGTTAAGTAGTAACACTATACTGTTTGTTAGAGAGCAACTATACTGTTGTTTTGCAGAATGTTCTGCTTTATGCTTATGAAATCATTTTATTATATTTCTACAAAAGAAAGTAATTTCAATATGCATTAAATCTATTTTATAAAAGATTTCTGAGTTTGTATGTCAATTGTTAACTTGCAGTAAATCATTTTGACTCAAAGGATTGTTTTGTAGGACTATTAATTCAGACTTCTGATGATTGACCATTTAGTGATTCATTCAATAAACATTTTAAAGTAACTTCTCTGTGAACAAACTATTTAGAGGTTACATTCTAGTGGACAAATTACATAAGAAATAAATAAATTAAAGCCTGTGATAAGAATTAAGAAGGAAATAATGGTGGTGATTAAATGAGTTACGTAGAATGCCCCTAGAATGTTCCTGGCACATGGTAGCTCCTTAGTAGTATTAGCTCCTTAGTGTTATTTATTTTTCATTCATTCATTTAGTAATCATGTGTCAAAGGCCTACTGTGGTCCAAGAGTGGTGGCACATATTAATAAAAAAGATGAAGTCACTGTCCTGTCTTTTTCGAATGGCTTTGAAATGGTGAGCAGGATTTAACTTGGCAGGGAGAACAGGAAAAACGTTCTAAGTACAGGACAAGAGCAGGATAGTAGTTTGGAGGCAGAAATAAGCAACGGCTTTTGGCGCACAGTGAGACAGTGACACTGAGCTTGAATGGGGTGGATGCATTATGTTGAGAAATTAACACAGTAAGTCTCATGGCGTAGATCTCATGGGAGCCATGGTATTCAGGATTGGAGCTTACTGCATGGGTTGTATCATTCAGCTTCCCAGCCATCCTGACATTTTAAAAGATGTCTAGTATACCCTAGGCATAGCTCAGTTGGTAAAGAATCCGCCTGCAATGCAGGTGACCCTGGTTTGGTGGAGAAGGGAAAGGCTACCCACTCCAGTTTTCTGGCCTGGAGAATTCCATGGACTGTATAATCCACGGGGTCACAAAGAGTTGGAAATGACTGAGTGACTTTCACTTTCACTTTTCACCCTAAGCAGTACATGTACCAGATTTGTCCGGTATTTTTTATTACTAGTATTTTAGTTGTTTTCCAATCCTTTTATATTATGAAATTGATGTAGTCAACATCTTCAAGTATATTATTTTTTTCCTTTTGTTTCCTGTGGATAAAATTTAGGGTGTAGAATTTGAGTAAAGTTACATACACTCTTATTTCTCTTGATGTATATTGCCAGATTGAATTTCTGAAATGAGTCCTCCAAGGTGACAACCTGCATGTGCCAATTTCACCATTATCATTTTGATATTATTTCTTAATCTTTAAAATAATTAAGTTTTCATAAAATGGCTTGTCTTAACTTTGTTGTTTTGATCCAGCTTTCCCTTACATTTGTTTTTACTCTTTATATTTTCTTTTTAGGTGAATTATCTTTCACATTCTTTGGCCATTTATCTAATTTTTGAATTGTATTTGAATGAGCTCATTCTTTTCATAGACATTAATATTTTGTCATGTTTGACAATTCAGTGTATTTTTATTGCATTAGCTTTAAATCTTTTTATAGACCTTTTAAATATTTATATTTTAAAATCATTTGCTTGTTTTTCATCTATAGATCTGATAAATACTCTCATTCACCTTTCGTAGTTTCTCTACAATATTTTAAAAAACCAATTTCACTGTAATCTATCTGGGATTTACCATTTCATTTTGAATACTTCTAATTACTAGGAAGTTTATTATGTTGTTTAACTATAAATTTTTAAACCTATTTTAACCTATAGAAAATATCTTAGAAGAAACCCTGACCTCTGTTTGTAAAGCAAGAGGCATGAAGTTCAAGTTTTACTGACTTTTTTTTTTAATTGGAGTATAATCACTTTACAATATTGCATCAATTTCTGCTATATAACAAAGTGAATCAGCTATATGTATACATATATCATCTCCCTCTTGGATGTCTCTCCCACCCCACCCCCATCCTGCCCCTCTAGGTCGTCAGAGAGCACGGGGCTGAGCTCCCAGTATTAGTTTCCCACTAGCTATCTATTTTACACATGGTTCAGATCAGTCACTCAGTCATGTCCGACTCTTCGCGACCCCATGGACTACAGCATGCCAGGCTTCCCCGTCTGTCACCAACTCCTAGAGCTTGCTCAGACTCATGTTCATCAAGTCAGTGATGCCAGCCAACTATCTCATCCTGTCGGCCCCTTCTCCTCCTGCCTTCAATCTTTCCCAGCATTAGGGTCTTTTTCAATGAGTCAATTCTTTACATCAGGTGGCCAAAGTATTGGAGTTTTCACGGTAGTAGTGTATATATGTCAATCCTAATCTCCCAATTCATTCCACCCACCCCTTCTAGAAAAATGGTTATAGATGAGTATTTACTGAGTTTTTTTTTTTTTAAACATATCAGCCAACCTAAGGGTTGAAACACATAGACTCTAATAAGCAGGGAAGTTGGTGTTTGGTGAAAAATAGTTCAGATTTATTTCTGCTTTTGCTTTTCTGTCTTCCTCACTTTGCCTCAGGAAGATGAATGAAGCAAGGAAATCATGGGAAATATGGATGCCTGCTAATTGGACATGGATTCTAGAAAAGCCAACTAAAGCTATCTTTCTTATTTCCTGATAATCTAAGTACAGAGAACAGATCATTAGTCAGAAAGAATGAAGTGTGTAGGTAGGCCATCTGCCAGGAGTGAAATCCTTTCAGGCCAACACAAAGTAGAGTGACAGGGGATTCCTATGGGGCTGTCTGTGGCACCTACTTCTTTGTATCTAGTTGGTCAACTCTTCTTTACAGTTAGCTGCCGTAAGACCCGTTACCTATACTATAAAATATTATTTTCAATTTGAATTTGGGGACCTTCTTCATTAGAATTTCCACCAGGTTTTCTACAAATGCTGCACCCAGACTCACTGACTCTCTGGAGATTTGGTTGGTGAATCTACAAAGCTCTCCTGAGAGATTCTGAGGCAACTCGAGTTTGAGTATCAGTTCCTCAGGGCTGTAATTAAATCACCGCAAAGCATGTGGAGACCAGTGCTGCTGTTTATTAATAAAGGGCCTTTGTAGGCTGTCTTGGAAACACAAACATATAAAGAAAGAGGAGAGTCTTTGATGTAATGGCAGCACAACATAAACTTTAATAAAATCTGGAGTGACGCCTCAAAAATGAAAACCCTAGAAGCAGCTGTCTCATCAACGGGCCAACTACTCTCTCTGTTAGCATTAAGAAAGCACACCGTACTCATCTTTGCCTTATGCCATCAGACATTGTAGAACTTTAAAAAAGTGGGCTGTATTTTTTTAAATTCCAGATGCCATGGCCGCGTACGGTCACAGAAAAGCTGTTGGAAGAGTTGTTTGATAGCACTGCCTCCCGGTTTCTGGCTGTCTTGGAAGCTCTCTCTGACTCAAATCGGCGAACACTACAGACTGGACCTGTTTTTACAGATGAAGTAGAAGTTCGTGATGTTGTCTCAGAACTGTTTATGGCAGGAAAAGAACTTTTAATAAGTAAATAAGATGTTAAAATAATATTTTATAAAAATTAATATTTTGTGGTAGAACATAAATAACAAAAATTTTAGCATGGTAGTCGACACATAAGAAACCAATACCAATTTATTGATCATTTTTTTTCCTTAAAGACTTTTTCTTGGATGTAGAACATTTTTAAAGTCTTTATTGAATTTGTTACAATATTGCTTCTGTTTTGTTTTGTATTTTTGGTTTGCTAAGAGTTTTTAATTCTGAATAGTTGTTGAATTTTATTAAAACCTTTTTCTGGGTTCTTTGAAATTTATTGAGTTCATCAAATGGATGCACTTTTTTCTATTAATATGGTGAGTTACAGTGATTATTTATATAATCTTTAACCACTCCATAGTCACTGCATATTTTTGGAATAATCTTAGTCTGGAGATGAGAATTGTTCTTTTGATATATTGCTTGGTTTTCTTCCTAGTGGCTAATGTTCCTGTTCATGAGATTTCTTACATAGTCCTTTTTGGATTTTGCTCTCAAGGTCATGTTGGCCTGAAACAAAAGCTGAGCTTTCTGCCCTCTTTCTCTATTATCTGGAAGAGTTTTTGTCAGATTGGTGTCATTTCTTGCTGAAAGTTTGAATTTGCTGGTGAAGGCATTTGGACCTGGAATTTTCTCTGTGGAAATGTTTTTAACTGTGGGTTCCATTTCTTCTATAGATATAAAATGATTTAGAATTTCATTTTCTTTAAAAAATTCTTCTGTTTGGTAAATACTACTTAGATTTTGTCTATATTTTCAAATTTTCACAGAATAGTTTATGACATCCTCACCTTCTGTGTGTGCTAAGTCGCTCCAGACCTGTCTGACTCTGCACTCCGTGCACAGTAGCCCGCCAGGCTCCTCTGTCTATGGGATTATCCAGGCAAGAATACTGGAGTGGGTTGCCTTGCTGTCCTCTGATCTTCCTTACCCAGGGATCGAACCCACATCTCCTCTGCCTCCTGCATTGGCAGGTGGATTCTTTACCACTAGCACCACCTGGGAAGCCCTGTCATCTTCTAAGTGAGCTTAAAGATGTGCACGTGTGTGCACGTGTGTGCCCATCTGAGGGCGGGAAGCCTCTGTACTGCAGTTTGGTCTCATCTTTTCTTCACGAGGAAGATACAAGATCTCAGAGGAGAATTCCTTTGACTTCCTTCACCCACACCTGAAAATTTACCTTCATCTGCACCTTTCCTTTCCACTATCTCTCATTAAAATGGAAGGGATGTTCTTCCTCCTCTCCTTTAGGTCTTTGGGCCATATCTCTGCAAATTTCCCCTTCATCCCTATCCAACTTCCTCCCCGAATTTCTTCTTCTTGTTAGAGTCAGATTTGTTGAAGGAATTGCCTGTGCTCACTGTCCGATATTCTTCCCCTTCTCCTTATACTTGGCAGTCTGCTGTCATGGACAGAGAATATCGTGGACATCTTCCTTATTGTTTAGTTGAAAGTCAGTGCTTTTCCTCCCTTTGCTTTCTGTAGTAGTTGTTGTTGTTGACACCTTCTTTCTCTTTAAATACTCTCCTTTGCAGCCTTTTCTCCCCACCTGCCCTTCTCTTACTTGTTGGGGTTCTTTGCTCTTCTGTTCTTGGTAGCCTTCCATTGCTCACAGCTGATTGGCTTATTTACGGTGCCTATGTGATGAACTCTGGAGCTATGTCCCGATTTTAGGTCTCCTTTCTGAGCTCCTAGTCTGTAATATCTCATTGTGTATTTCGCTAGCTAACTCTTGCTAATTCTCTATTTTTGAGATTCCACTTTCCTTCCTCTGGGTGGTCTTCCCTGACCGAACCTCCTACCCCACACCTAGGTTCGAGGCCCTTCTTGTTTGTCCCCAGAGCATCCTGTGTTTGCCTACTAGGTTTTTTTACACTTTATTAAAAAATATTTTAATAGATTTTATATTTTATTTTTATATTGAAAGAAAGTGAAAGTCACTCAGTCGTGTCTGACTCTTTGTGACCCCGTGGACTATACAGCCCATGGAATTCTCCAGGCCAGAATACTGGAGTGGGTAGCCTTTCCCTTCTCCTGGGGATCTTCCCAACCCAGGGATCGAACCCAGGACTCCTGAATTGCAGGTGGATTGTTTATTGTCTGAGCCCCAAGGGAAGTCTAAGAATACTGGAGTGGGTAGCCTACCCCTTCTCCAGGGTATCTTCCTGACCCAGGAATTGAATTTTTATATTATATTTTATTTATTCAGTGTGTTTTTAGATGCTGTGCAGTGTGTGGGATCTTAGTTCCCAGAACAGGGATCAAACCTGAGCCCCCTGAAGTGGAGGCACAGAGTCTTAACCACTGGACCATGAGGGAAATCCTTGCCCACTATGATATCTTGTTTTCCCCACCAGATTGTGAGCTCTGCGAAGGCGGGAGTTATGTTTGCTTTTTTCCCTCATTGTTTCCCGAGTGCCTGACGATGTCTGATATTTAATGTTTAGTATATATTTCTTTGCACGAATGACCCCTCTCTTTTCTTTTCTAGTGTCAAATACTGGTGCAGATGGGATACTTGATTTTCCAAAAGTACATCTTCTGGAACTTATTATAAAAAGGAAGAATCTTATTTCTGTGAATGCTGCCGTAAAATTTATAAAATTAGCTTTTATGTATGAGGAATGGAGTTTATTTGAATCTGCAGCTGGGCAGCTCATTGATTTTTTCCAGGTAATACATGCAAAACAATTGCTTTGTTTTTATGGTATTAACATGACGTTGAAGTGCTAATTAATATGTGAGATATACTTTTCTTAGAGGCAGGATGACCCAGAGTCAAAGAAAGCGGAAAAGGATTTAATTCTTCTTGTTGCAATAGAACCTTTGATCAATGTAAAGAGAAACAAAGGTTTGATCTTTCCTTTTGACAACTACAAAGAAGGTCAAGTCTATATGAAAAAAATTGCTGTTCATGGTGAGTGTTTGCCTCTTTGAAAACTTAAGATGACTTTATACGCTCTCTGTAGGTGAAGTGAGAGAAAGAATATTCAAGGTAGAGGGAGCGGAAGTGCAAAGGCCCTGAAGTGAGAGTGTGCTTGGTTGTTGAAGGAATAGCAAGGAGGCAGATATGGCTGGAGTGTTCTGGTGGTGGTGCTTGCCTTTGAGAATGTGGTAGGGGCTGAGGTCAGAGAAATAGCTGGGTGCCTGGTCTTGCAGGTTCCTAGACCTTGTGTAGATGCTGCATTTTAATTTACTTAAACAACTTTTTTTTTTGTTCACGCCATTGGGCATGTGGAATCTTAGTTCCCTGACAGGGGATCAAACCCACACCACCTACGGTGGAGGCACAGATCTTTAACCACTGGACCACCAGGGGAAGTCCCTGGATTTTCTTTTACAACATGGTTTTGGGTAGAAGAATGCAGCTCTATTTTAGCTGCTGCCTTGTTAATGAGAGGTCAGCAGGGCATCGAATCAGAGGTATCAGTTGACTTTGGTAAGGAAGAGTTTGCTGGACTCCTGTCTCTTTCCAGTATGCAGAGTTTTCCATTCTAAAACTCTTGAAGTTTTAGGAGTTATTGTGTATATAATTGAACATCTGCAGCCTCTGTCTCTTAGAGAATTATTTAATCCCATGTTTTATGTTTTATCACATTCTTAAGGCATTGCATGGCTGCTCAATTGTGGTAAATAATTTGTACCAAGTAATGATACTTTTTTTTTCTCCTAGTAGTTTCTGAATAGATATCTTTGTTATTTTTATTTCAACAGTCACAGATGTTTTAATATTATAAACCTTCTCAATTCCATTATGGACATAGTTGGTATACAGACTGCAGATAATGAAAATGATAATAGTCCATTTTAATTGAATTAAAGCCTACTTAGATTAGTTTTCTATCATTTTTGCTATTTTTGGAGAATTTCTGTGTTTCTATGCATTTTCTACTTGAAATTTTGTAACAGTTTTTTTTTTTTTTTGCTTCATTTTCTGTACTTTATAAATTGAGATACTTGTGTGAAGTCTTGTGGATACTCAGAAGACATTTTCCGTTTGGCGACAACCTTGTATTCCTGTGTCTGTGACTCTCCGCAGGTGAAAAAGTTATTTTGGATAATTTGTTATAGTGTCAAAAGAGGCTCTTCTCTGTAATTTAGAGCCATATTTAAAAATTTCACCTTGCTGAAATTCTATACTGTTCAGTCATTAGAATAAGACATTGAGTTATAGCCTGACTTGTAATTTTAAATCTATATTTACTATTTTATCATTTTGGGCATCCATCTTTTCCTTTCTGGGAAATTTCAAGACTAGCTATATTTCTGATAATGGAGGAACTGAAGCAGTAGTTTTAATGAGAGTTAATATTCTTAATGAAACACTGCTTCCCAGTCCCTAAGTGCAAAGCCTGGTTACTGTTTGGAGTCACTTAGCATACAATGGCCAGTATTAAATACCGACTTGTGGGTATGGATATTGAAGTCAAACTAGTGCAGCTCTGGTTTTAAAACGGAATTCCATGGATCCTCAGAGCTTCTCTGAGGTTCCTTAGAAGCCCAACTTTAGATCATAGCACCCTATAACCTTGAGATTCTAATGGAATTTCTTTTGAAAACTTGGTTTCACTGTTATAGAAAAATGTTTGAAAACTGCAATTTTTGAGCATTATATTACCTTTTGTTCAGGAAAGCAAAACACCATAAGGGACATGAGAAGTTCCATTCCTATAATATTTTCTGTTTCTTAGTTTATTAGTTTATGTTATAACCTGTGACAAGTATTTAATATTTAAACTAAGGTATTGATAGCAAATATAAGGAGTATAGTGGGCAAACTAAAAACAAAATTCCAATCAAGGCTGAAAATGGCATGGAATTTTCATCTCTCTGTTTTTTTAAAAAACCATGTGTGTCTTAGTTCAGTTCAATTCAAAAAGCATATATTGAACTCTGTTATGTTCCCAAGCACTGTACTAAGGTGCCATGTGTGCAAAATAAGTCTTAGAGCTGCCCCAAAGGAGCTCAAGACTGGATATATTTTAATCATAAACTTACTCTCTTTCTAGTTCAGCTATAATGAGTAACTTTATTTTCCTTTTGAAAAGAGCCAAAGTAACTGAACCAGGAGGAGATAAACTCATGTTGGGTCATGATATCCAATGTGATGTTCTGGTTAGTTCCATCATGTCTCTCTTCTTTTCCATATCTTTTCCCAGCTCCCCTCTCCTCCCCTTACTAGTTTCTCCACTCGCTGCCCATTCTTTCCTATTTTAAATCAGAGATTTTAAAAAGAAAGAAGCATACACTCCAAATCTGGATGGAACTGATTGGTTTACATAACTTAAGAATATTTGGAACTTTTCTTTCCAAGAGAGGTCAAGTGACTTAGAGCAGTGAAGACTCTAGATAGAGCTAGACTGCTAGGTTTGAATCCAGCCTCTTCTACTTTATTTTATCTTAGGGAAACCCACAAAATTTGCTTGTGCTTCAGTCTGCATCTATAAAGTGAGGATGGTTGTAGTAGTACTCACTTCATAGTTTGTTGTGAGGATTAAATGAGTTGGTGTATGTCTTAGTCCATTTGAGTTTCCATAACAAAGATACCATACACTGGTTGGCTTAAACAACATTTATTTATCATGGTTCTGGAGGCTGAGAAATTCAGCATCAAGGCATCATCTACCTCCTGGTTCAGAAATGACTGTCCTCTTGCTGTGCCCTCACTTGACTGAAAGAAGGAGTATTTCATTCTTTTTTGGGGGCTCCTTTTATAAAGACACCATTTTAATTCATGAGGGCTCCATCCTTATACTTCCCAATGTGTGTGTGTTAGTTGCTTGGTTATGTCTGACTCTTTGCAACCTGATGGACTGTAGCCCACCAGGCTCTTCTGTCCATGGGATTCTCCATGCAAGAATCCTGGAGTAGGTCACCGTTTCCTTTTCCAGGAGATCTTCCCAACCCAGGGATTGAACCTGGGTCTCTTGTATTGCAGGCAGATTCTTTACCATCTGAGTCACCTGGGCACCTCCTAATACCATCACTTTGGGAGTTAGGAATTCAACATAGGAATTTTGAGTTGACCATTCAGTTCGCTGCAGTATGTATGAAGCTCTGAGAATGTTGCCTGGCACACACTAAATGTTATATGTCCATCTCTGTATATCTTATTGTTCTTATTGATTTACTTTACCACTTTTGCTTTCAGAATGCTCAGCCAGATAAGGAAATCGTTGTGGACATGATAATGTTTCTGTGGCAGAAATGCAAATTAGGAATGCAGCGGTTCACTGTGTCGAGAAATGACTACGCAAAGTTTACCCAGAAGATCAGTACTAATAAAGTATTCTTTTTTGTTTCCCTTCATATGCTTTTTGTTATTGCTAATTTCATTTGTGATGCACATTTCAAATCTAAATTTTCCCTACTTACCCACCTGTGTAATTACTGTTCTTTAAATGTAGTAATGAGGGAACCTTTCCTTTAAGTGTATTCCCTTCACTTCTGCTCCAGCTTAGTTTTGGGAAACAGGGAGGTGTTTCAGTTTTTTCAGGGAGGAATATGGTATGTTTAAGGTTATATGAACTTGGATAAATTCATTAAGAAGGTGAATGATAGAAAACAAATAGATAAGGCATTTTAGCTTTTTTCTGTAATAATACTCTATTTAGACTAAAGAGCTCTCTTATGGAAAGGAGAAAGTGGAGCAGGTGAATATTAAAAACTGGAAACTTAGGAGAAAATATTTTAACCATAACTCAGTCTTCTGTGATTCGGAAGCCTCCTAAGGTTAGCTACATTAGGATGCATGGACATAATTTTATCATAAACTCTAATGAAACAATGATCTGGGCGCATAAATGTTGTTTTCCCATTTTAACTCCCAAAGTGTGATGGCTAATTTTATGTGCTAAGCTTTGAGATTATAGACATGAAAGACAGCTTCCAAGGCACCTGGTGTAGAGCCTGAAACACTTACTCCCCCCTCACTATTTGAGAGTACTTTGATAGTGATAGTCACTGCTGCTTTTTGAAGGGAGAATGAGAATTTTGAGGATACAGATAATCTTCATGGATACATAAAAAAGTCAGATGATACATTTTCTGTTATAGCTATATATATGCAGACTACAAGCTAAATAATTCTTCTTTATGAATATGTATAAACAGAGTGATTATTAACTATCATCTTATTAGGATTATTGATTTTCTGTTACTTATAATTAAGATCCACTGATAAAAAGGTGTTAGTCCCTCAGTTGTGTCCAACTCTTTGCGACCCCATGCATTGTAGCCTGCCAGATTCCCCTGTCCATGGGATCCTCCAGGCAAGAAACTGGGGTAGGTTGCCATTCCCTTCTCCAGGGGATCTTCCTGACCCAGGAGTCAAACCCAGGTCTCCTGCATTGTAGACAGATTCTTTACCACCTCAGCCACCAGGGAAGCTAGTACCTCTATAACATTCCATATGATTAGAAGGTGGTGATTTCAAGGAAGTACTTGATTTTTTAAAATGTGACTCTTTCTACAGTGTAGTGCACTTTCAATTGATTTTACTGTGTATTTCTCTTTTTAGTGGATTTATCTTCTGTGGCAGATAAATGAAATCATTCACTGCTATAAGATGGAAGACATTGACATTGTGATGGTGGCAGAGGTCGCGTTACGATTAAGTGAAATATTGGAGTCTTTAGGTAACCCAAGAAGAAAATTTAAAAAATCTCTAGGTAAAATATTGAATGAAAAGGCATGAAGTTATTAATATATATATATGAATATATAAGCATACATTGTAATACTGTTTAACATCTGTTAATGGAAATCAGACATTTCAGTATTGTGCTTCATTAATGATTTATAATCAAAGATAGAAGTAATATAGGTTCAACCAAGTTGATGTTAAAAAAAAAGGTTATATGCTTTCTGGTTCAGTGGCAAATGAAAATCTTTGCCTCTTCTCCTCACTCATATATTTCCCTTCTCTGTCCCTCATTGTCCACCTACATCACTCACCCTCCCTCCCCATTCTTCCTTTTTTCTTTCCTCTCCTCCTTCTAATCCCACTTCCTCCTCTTCCACTTCCCGCTAGAGTGTATACTTCGTGAAGGAAGAGAACGTATTCTGGTCACTGTAATTCTTGACACCATCATGCTGCCTGCCACAGAGGAAGAGCTGGAATGAGTGGATCTATGTCCTTCTACCTTTTGTCTCCTTTTTAAGTCTCTTCTCTCTTGATTCTCTCCTTTAAAAATCCTTCTTTCTTCCTATGTTCTGTTTCTTCTTTTCTTTTTCCTTTTTATCTTTTTCCTCTTTTTGCCCCTCTTTCTCACTCATTCTCCTCCTCTCCCTGTCTAATCCCTTCCTGCCATTATTCTGTTCTCCTTCTGGGACATGCCTTCTCTGAGAGGATGCTTTGACCTCCTCATTCTTTCTTCTGCCTGTGATTAAACCCCAGAGTTGTCTGTGTCATCAGGTAATTCACATATAGAAAATGAGGTAGAGGAGCATAGGGGTGCCTGCTTTCCTGTCTCACCCCTCTTATAGTGGGTGTGTGACATTCGAGGGATTCAGTAATAAATAGTTATTGTAATAATTGTTCTCCCAGAGATTCGCTAATCTGGCTCTACCTATTCTCCATTGTTGAGTTCAGCTTTGCAGATTGAATTAGATAACTATGGTCCTCCAAGTTTGGTTGATATAAGTATCACTTGGAAACTTGTTAAAAATACAAAGCTCAGTTCTATTGCACCTCAGCTAGTATGGACCTTTCTAGTCTTGATTAGCTTACCAGGAGATTTTGATATACTTAGAAGTTTGAGGACCACTGGTTAGAGGTCTCTGGCTAGCTAACACTTTCAATGACTTGAAGTCATATTTTTTTCTAACTTTATAGTTTTTATTTTGTATTGGGGTATAGCCAATGAGCAATATTGTGGTAGTTTCAGGTGCACAGTGAAGGGACTCAATCATGCATATACATGTATCCATTCTCCTCTAAACCCCTCTCCCATCCAAACTGGCACACAACATTGAGTAGAGTTCTATGTGCTATGTAATAGGTCCTTGTTTGTTATCCATTTTGAATATAGCAGTGTGTACATGACCTTCCCAAACTTCATAACACTCCCTTCCCTGCCCCAGCAACCGTAAGTTCATTTTCTAAGTTTGTGAGTCTTTTTCTTTTTGTAAGTTCATTTGTGTCATTTCTTTTTAGATTCCACATATAAGGGGTGTCATATGATATTGCTCCTTCTCTGTCTTGAAGTCATCCTTTTTGACATATCCTGTCTTAAAAATTTTTTCCTTTTTAAAATTTTTATTGTGTAGAATTTCAAATAGAGATGTGAAATAAGTCACTGAGTACTCATCATCCAGTACCAGTAATTATGAACATTTTGCCAACCTTATTTAATCTCTCTTGGCAACACTTTCTTTTTTCCTGGAGAGTTTTAAGGCAGACAGCATGCCATTCACCAACAGATACCTCAGCATATACACATACGTGTGTGTGTGTGTGTGTGTGTGTGTGTGTTGGTCTAACAGAAGGTTTTTTTTTTCTTTTTACACAACCACAATGCTATTAATACATTATGCCTTACAAAATTAGCTAATACTCCTATGCCCCTGATTGTATTAAATCTCTTACGTTGGTTTGTTTCAGTCAGGATCCAATTGAGCCCATACATTTTATTTTCCATGATGTCTCTTAAATCTCTCTCTGTAACCTATAGTCCTCTTCTCCTTACCCCCGAAGAAACTGAATTGCCTCACTGGAAGATTTCCCACCTACTGGATTTGGCTATTTGCATCCTTGTGATATTAACTTGTTTCTTTACCTGGTAGGTAGTTCTATCAGGTTGGTTATATTCAAGTGATACATTTTCAAAAAGTTTTCTTGTCAATATCTTATTTTTTTGGCATGCATACTTCATGCATACTCCCTATTGTATTGACTCAGGAAGTATGTAATGTCTGATTGTCTCACTTGTTATGATACAAAGATTTACCAGCGAGTTGTCACCTTGACCTTTTTCCTGGATTGATTTCCCCAGAAGCAGATTCTGAGACAAAGAGTTGAGTGTAGCAGTTTATTTGGACTGCTATCCAGGAAAGCAGAGTGGTGGGGTGAAGTGAGACATAAGCAAAGGAAGCCAGTGCAGGGTACCAGAAGTTCATGAGAAGGCTGCTGCTGTGGCTATAGGGCTTATTCCCACAAGGGGCTTCCAGAAGACTGTATAGACTGTGCCTTAAAGAGCTGGGAGTTTGGGGTGTTTCTCCGATCTTTATCTGTCATTGGTTGAAGGCTATGGAGTAGGGGTGGTGGGGAGCCAGCAGGGGCTTCTGACTTCTATCATCTCATCTGTAGTTATTCTGTTGATTTCTTAAGAGCAGAGCTTGCTTCATCAGCTATTTGGCTAATCTGGTTATTTTTAATCTTGTGGTAGACACTGTATTTGGCACCAATATTTTGTAAAAGTAACTTAAAGCCTTAGATGATCTGTTCTTCCAGGGAAGATTTATGCTTGCTTTTGCCAGACACATGAAGACACTGCAGCTCCAGGTTCCCGTTAATCCACTTTGAGATATTAAGATAATTTAAAGCTGAGATGCTCTTTATTCAGCCTATTTTCAGTTACTCTGACTCCTAGGACGTAGCCCCTTCTGGCTTTTCACCCTTGGTGGGCCCTGGATACCAATTTCTGTTGCTTTAGCTCCTCAAGGCTGTCAAAGCACCATTCAGATTCTCAGCATACCTTTCCAGAACTGACAGAAATCTTCAGAGAGAAAAGTAGCTCGAAGGACATTCTCTAGGCCCTGGGCTCTCTTCCCAAGATCCAGGGAATACTCTCTTTCCAAGATCCTGGCACTGTACTGATATTTTCATTATTTTCTTAGCTTGCAGAAAATAGCTTCCAGCTATTCCAGCCAGGGGAATGTTTGCAGAGTATCTGTTACTAGAACCAAAAAGTCTAATGATTGCTTTTAGAAAAAAATGTCTATTTCTTGTTAAATTTTATTGTTTTTTTTTTTACTTTGGGGAGACTACTGTTTTATTGTATTTTATATTCTTTAATTATGGATAGGCTTCATACAACTGATTATGCTGATCCTTTGTTAAAATATTTGATTTCTAAAGAACTAATTAATATTAGAGCATGATCCATTTGTAAATTTGAAAACATCTACATTTATGTCATGAGCAGTTGTCCCCATTTAGATATGCAAATTTTTATTTTTCCAACAATGTTATTTTCATCATCTTATTGGCACATAAAACACGAAGTATAAGTCATTCTTTCTAAGTTAATTATGATAATCTGCTTCAAGATGTTTATTAATATTAGTCTATTAAGTAATTCATTGTTTAATTGGAATTACTGAAAAATTTTTAGACTAGGAAATTAGCATTTCATATACATTTTTATTATTTGTATTCCTCTAATTAAAGCCAGACTTCTCTGACATTTGTCTAAATTTACTGTTATTTTATGAATGCTTTTCAATGGATTTTCCGTAGAATGTACAGAAAGACAATCTCTTTACCATAATGTTACCTTGCTGATAATCAAGATTTTTGAATTGGTTTGTTGTATTACAAAATGCTCTTAAATTTACTTTTATAAAGACAAAATATAACTATCTAGAAGAAATAATTTGGTGTGCAACTTCTAAGTGTTGAATCATTTCTAAACTCATGAGTAATAAAAAGATAGCTAATTTAGCATAACATTTTTTATGATTATTATTCCCTGTTAATTCCCATTTTTCTTTTTCATCCTTTTATTTCCTCTGGTCCTGTTTCTCTTCATTTCTTTCTTTCCTACTTACTTCTCCTCTTCCAATTTTCTTCTCTTTTATTCTCTTTTTCTTTCTTCTCTCCCTCCTTCCTTCCCTTGCTCCCTTTCCTCCCTTCCTCCCTTCTTTCTTCCTCTTTCCTTCCTTCCTCTCTTTCTGTCTGTTTTTCAGATGTATCTTTAAAGAAAGGGACTAGTGAAATCCTGGTGGCTCCAAAAGGGAGCATGGATACTCTTCCAATAATAAAGGTAAGGTACTGCAAAATATTTTAGAAAATACAGTGAAAAACATTTAATTTTAAATGTTTTAAAATTTAATTTTTAAAGATACTATTACATCTGTAAATGTATAATGGTTAGTTATAGAAATAATTCTGAGTATTTAATATCTGAGAAATTATGGTTTCTATATATATTGAGAACTATAGGAATATTTTTCTACCTTTTGTTTTTACTTTAGAAAAAAATCCAATCAGCTTCAAAAATAAGCTAAATAAAGGGTCTTAGAAGGAGTTATAATTATATTAATATTGATATATATTTTTTGATGTGTTAGTATTTTTTTTCCTTTATTTATTTCTTTATTGTTTTACTTTACAATATTGTATTGGTTTTGCCATACATTGACATGAATCCGCCATGGGTGTACTATTGATATTTTGAATGTTGTGTTTCATAGACTTACAGAGCAGGGATGCCCTCCTTAGCACTTACCTGCTCTGTGAGTCCATGAGTCACAACATTCAAAACAGTAGCTCACTCTTTATCTTAGTGCTGTGTTTGTGAGGTTGATTTGTGTAGTCACAGTAATCATTTTCACTAGTGCATTTTATTGGATCAAGGTTGCACAGCTAAGTGGATTTGAAGTTAGAGTGTTTCCTTCAAAGTTCAGGCATTTAGCGACTATGCTACGCTGTCCATTAATTTAAAAAACGAGTGTCTTCAGAATATTTGTATAAAGTATACTTCTTTAATATACCAAAATGCAAGTGCTAAGAAACTGGATATAAATCAAATATCATAAGTATATCAGAACCTTCTTGAATATTATATTCATCGCTAATAAAAAGCTTCAGGGAATGCAGTTTTGAGTTTTCTATGCTGCATTGAGAGTTGTGAAATTTGAAATTGACAACAGAGGATGTTTGAACTGTGTAAGAGGTTGAGGGGGCATAAGAGCTGTCTGCTAGTGGCTTTTCCAGGGATCATTTGCAGTTCTTATTAAATACATAGCTTCCTATTTTCCATTTTGGACATAGTGAATCAATTTCAGGTATGAGGTTCTCAAAAGTTTGTAATTCAGATGTGAGGTTCTTAAAAGTTTGCCAGGTAGATTCTTAAGGGAACTAGAATTTAAGAATTACTTGCTTCGTGTACTGGCACTTATTCTGTGAGGCTTCATACAGGAATAGGAATACTAGTAGAAGTTACAAAGTACTAGATTTTGACTTGGATAGAAAAATTCTGGCAATTAAAGGCACTAAATGAAATGGATTTCTTAGAAAGTGACCATGAAGAAACTGAAAATCATTTATGAATTATTGCTACTGTTTTTAAACTAGAAAAATGTACCCTTTCCTTGATATAATTTATTGCCATCTGCTAGGAGATTGTCAAAATAAACATAGAAGTCTATGATGACTACAGTGCGAATAGCACCTCTAAACTTGTGCCATATGCTACCTGCTCAGCTGTATGGGAGTGTATGGTATATGGAGTAGGGGTGATTCACTGATACGGCCTAAGGGCAAAGCAGTTGATATTGGGGGACTTGGAGTTAAATTCTGACTTTAGTGTTGACTGTGTGATCTTAAATAAGCTAATCTGTTTGAACAGTGTGTCCTCCTTTGTAAGATTATAGCAATAATATCTATTCTACTGGTAGTTTTTAAGTGATCCAGTCCAAATTAGATGTTGGTAACATTGTGGCACATGGTGGCAACTCAGTTTTTATCTTACATTTCACAAAGGGCACTGACTCTCAACCTAGAGTCTCAGAGCTATTTGGAAGGGAGTGAAGGGGGAGAAGAAGTGAGAATTTATTGTAAGGAGAGTCCAAAATCTATATGCTCACCTAGCAGGGTCTGCAGGTGGGGTAAACTGTATATTGTGCATGTTTGTTATTAATGTTCAGTCCCTAAGTTGTATCCCATTCTCTGCAACCGTATGGACTACAGCACTTCAGCTTTCCCTGTTTTGCACTGTCTGCTGGAATTTGCTCAGACTAATGTCCATTGAGTTGATGTTGCCATGCCATCTAGTCGTCTCATCCTCTATCGCCCCCATTTCCTCTTGTCCTCAGTCTGTCCCAGCATCAGGGTCTTTTCCAATCAGTCAGCTCTTGGCATCAGGTGGCCAAGATATGATATCTTGCATATACACATGCAACTATTTAAAAAATATATAGGGTACTATTGTAATTATATTTTTAAAAATTTACTAAAGTTTTACTGAATTCATGGCTATTTTTAACAAATGGATTATTGGGTTAGTTGCTCAGTCGTGTCCAACTCTTTGTGACTCCATAGACTGTAGCCTACTAGCCTCCTCTGTCCATAGAATTCTCCAGGCAAGAGTACTAAAGTGGGTAGCCATTCCCACCAGAGAATAATAAATACCTCATAGGATTATGGTAATTTAAAAATTATTCCCATAAAGCATTTAGCCCAGCACTTGGAACACATTTGAATTCAATATTAGCTGTAATGATGTTACAATATTAGCTGGGCTACCCTGCTGGCTCAAATGGTAAAGAGTGTGCCTGCAATACAGGAGACCCAGGCTCAACCTCTGGAGAAGGAATTGGCAACCCACTTCAGTACTCTTGTCTGGAGAATTCTATGGGCAGAGAATACCATGGACAGGCTACAGTTCATGGGATCACAGAGTCAGATATGACTGAGCAACTAACTTTCATTTTCACTAGCTGTAATGTTGACAAAAATAACGGTAGTTGTTATGACAATGCTAGAATGTGTATGTGTATGTGGGAGGTCTTTGAAACTTTTTGGTGTTAAAAGCTGTGCTTAGAGACTTCTGTTTGTGGCTAAGTGAGAAACTAGATGACCTGAAAAAAGCTCTTGCTGCAAAACACCTAGAAATTTTGGAGAAAATTGAACAACTATCCTCAGGCACACCACAGAGTTCACAAGAAAGTAAGGTAAATCCCAGGATCCAAAATAGAAAGGAGAACTGAAAACCAGAATGATCAGTTTATGAATAGATGCTGCAGTAGGTTGTTGGTCTCAGTTACAAAGAAATTTAAATTAACCACCACCTAGAAGAAAGAGATGAGCCTTGGACACATGAGAGATGGGGCTCGGAACTCAGACTCACACATTTAGTTAGAACCTACAAGACTTATCCCAGGAAAAGGTCAACAAGAAAAGTATCTGCCTATTTGGTAAGGAGGTTTCTCAGTTTGGGTACTGAGAAGTGGAGTAAACATGAGAAAGGCTCTCTTGCTAATAATTTGGGCCTGCCCTCATGTTGGTCTGTCATTCAAATTTACACTGCTTAGGAAACTCTCAGAGCCTGTGATTCCTTTTCTTTTTTTTTAATTAAAAAATTTATTGAAGTATAGTTGATATTTAATGTTAATTTCTTCTGTACAGCAAAGTGATTCATTATGCATCTATTTTCTTTTCCATAATGTTTTATCAGGAGATATTGAGTATAGTTCCCTGTGCTGTATGGTAGGACCTTGTTTATGAATCTCTGATTCTTGAATGGAGATATCTAGCTATATATATGTTGAATGGATGTGTGTAATCAAATTATGTATATTCCAGAATGAAGGGTTTATTTAACATTAGAAATTCCATAATGCAATACACCACATTTGCAGATGACAAGGAAAAAATATGACCACATTATTAGATAAGGAGATGCAACAAAAGCATTTGACAAAATTCAACAACCACCTTTTAAAAAATAACTCTTAACAAGTTAGAAATAGAAGAGAACTTTTGTATCCCATAAAGGGTATCAACCAAGACCTTTAATGATGGTTACACCTATGGTAAAAGATTAAAAGTAATTTCTTTATCCTGATGTAGAAATTTAAAGATATCAGTCATTCTTTTAATCAACATGCCCTAGGGGTCTTAGCTATGTGAAAAAAGAGAAGCAGAAGAAAAGGTAGAAGGCCTGTAAAGAAGTCTCAGACTAGGATAGTAACATTGTACACTTTTAGTAATAGCAGTCTAAATATCCACCAGGGGAAGAGTGGATAAGTGAATTGTCATGCAGTCCTCAGCGTAATACCATTTCATCCCAGCCATGAAGGTGAATCAGCTGCAGTGGCCTTGAACTAGTCAGCTGGTATCACTACTATCCTCTTCTGTAATCAGCTTCACACTAGAGCAAGGAAGACCTGGAACTACATTTCCCACCGTCTCATTTCCATGTTTCTAGGTTAGTCTTCCAATTAGGGGTATTTGAATGAATTTGTTATGCACAAGGGAAGAGAACGTTCTTATACTGCAGAGGAGGATGCAAGACGATAATTGACCAGCCTTGCTGAGCAAGCCCTTGCAGTTCATTTGTTTCAGTGTGGTAGACTCTTGAGATTGTCACCTGGCTCCTGGATTCTTCGCTTGCTGCATGCAGTAAAGTCATCCCTGGCAGCTCTCTTGACCTTTGCTCCCCCAGGGCTTCCAGCAATGATGGACACTTCTAGTTCTGTGCATTAAATCCCTTTCTGCTTGGAATACCTATAGTTGCTCTGTGTTCTTAACCAGACCCTGCCAGACACCCTGAGTAGCAGAAGGTTTCAATGACATCTGGTTGAGTGAAAAAAATCAACTGCAGAATTTTACAAGAGAATCAAAAACATGCAAAACTATATTGCATCTTGTAAGAGGACACAGACATATGTAGTAAAAATGTAAAAGCATGCAAATGGATGGAAACCAAATTCAAGGACAGTGGCTTCTTCAGGGAGGGGGTTTTGAGTTACTGTGAAGTTTGGAAGTGTTATATATGATTTTCCCTTAAATCTGAATTTTCTGTTTTGTTTATAAAATTCCTTTAGAAAAAACCTGAGGAACAGTTATTTTTGGCCTATGAACTTCTTGACAAAGCCATTGGTGGCATAAATTTGAACTGCATGTTAACTGCTTTGCCAAATGGATCATCAGTGATTGACCATTGCTGTGCCACGGTGAGAATGAGAAACTCTTACGTTAGACTTGTTTTCCTTAACTAGGAAGCAGGCTGGCCTTGCAAGTAGGTAAGTAAAGAATGGTCTATGGTGGTTCCCCTCTCACAGACTGAAAATACATTCCTCTCCTCTCAGAAGAAATCAAGGAGGGTGAGGAGTCTTTGAACCTGTCATTGAAAGGCCACTGGTGAATGTGGAAAGCAGATTAATTATTGTGTAAGCCAGATTTTAAAGGGTTAAGAAGTGAACATAACTTAAAGGCTAAGAATAAAATAACCTGAATGATAATGGGATAGAGCTATTTTTGTATGTTTCCATAACTGTATTCTTTTTTAATTTTTGCTTCAATTCTACCGAAGCACACCCACTGTATAGATGGAAACATGTGCAAACCAGTCACACCGAATAATTTCATAATGGATTTGCATCTTGAACTAATTCAAGCCCAGCACCGAATAGCTATTGTGCTTCTTGACCAGTTGCAAGGTAATAGTTATTAAAGCAGATACCTTGTTCTGAATCCATTTTGAGACATGCTCAAGTATGGAATCAATTTGATTTGTGAATAATGTTCTTGTTGACCAGGTGTTTTTCAGATAAATTTTATTGCTTTGTTTTTTCTTACTTCCCTGATTAACATCAATAGATATCTTTCATTATTTCTTTATACTTTGCTTAGCAAATCAGTAAACTTCTGAAAGATTAAATTTTTTGAGTTATAGTAAATGATTGGTATTTTCTTAATTAAGCAAACATTTATTGAAGTGAATATCAAGATCTGGGAACTGTTTTTAGGCTTGGTCCAAAAAAGACAACAGCCTTTAATTTTGAGCTCTAGCTAAGTAAGCCAACTATAGCAGTCAGGGTTAATAAACGCAGTGGGAGTGGACTCAGAGTGTTTGCTCTCAGCACACAGAAGAGTATAACTGACAAGAAAGTCAGGGATGGCTTCCTGAAAGAGATGAGAGTTGACCAGGAAGCTAGCAAATGTCTTTATGAAGAAAAGTGAAAAGGAGGCAGTCATTTTGAATGGAGAAAGCAACTTTTAGCAAGGTGGAGGCAATTACATGAAGTATAGAAACTGCTGGAATTCTCTTACGGCTGCGGTAACAAGCACACGTGGGAGACTGGTACCACTAAGCCTAGAGGTAGATCACAGAGCTTGAAGGGTTAGAGGGTTCATATGTTATCTTGAAGCTATTGAACTGACCTGAAGTGAACGGAATTGAAAAATTTAGAAAGATATCTCTGACAGCAGTGTCAGGGGCTAGATGAGTTGGATTATGTCGCATCATATACACGGTTTGTTGTTTGGTCACTCACTCATGTCCAACTTTTTGCGACCCCATGGAGCAGCACGCCAGGCTTCCCTGTCCTTCACCATCTCCTGGAATTTGCCCAAACTCATGTCCATTGAATCGGGTGATGCCATTCAACCATCTTGTTGTCTGTCATCCCCTTCTCCTCCTGCCTTCATTCTTTCTCAGCATCAACGTCTTTTCTAATGAGTCGGCTTTTCTCATCAGGTGGCCAAAGTATTGGAGCTTCAGCTTCAGCATCAGTCCTTCCAGTGAATATTCAGGATTGATTTCTGTTAGGATTGACTGGTTTGAAAATAGATTTAATCAAATGCTGGTTAATTAAATAATATTTAAGTGTAGATTTTTTTCTCCTCAGCTTTATTAAAATATTATTGACAATTACATTATGTAAGTTCAAGGTGTACAATGTGTAGATCTGCTACACTAATACATTGTAAAATGATTATTGTTATAGCATTAGCTAACAACTCCTGCACATTACATAATCACCATTTCTTTTTTTGTGGTGAGAATATTTAAGATTTACTCACTTAGCAACTTATACTCCAGTGTTATTAAGTATGATCCACGCTATATATTAGCTTCCCAGAGTTTATTCATCTTATGATTGGTAGTTTGTACCCTTTCACCAATATCTGTTTCTCCACTCCCTCAACCCCTGGTAACCACCACTCTGTATTTCTGTGAGTTTGTTTTTTTTAGATTCCTTGTATAAGTGATACCATCCAACATGTGTCTTTCTCTGTATGATTATTTCACCTAGCATGATGCCCTCAAATTTTATCCATGTTATTGCAAATAGCAGGATTTCCTTCTTTCTCATGACTGAATAATATTCCATTGTGCATGTGATATATAGCTATATCTATCTATCTTTATATGTACATCACATCTTCTTTCTACATTCACCCATTGATGGACACTTAGGTCATTGCAATATCTTTGTTGCCGTATCTTAGCTATTGTGAATAATGTTGCCTTGAAAATGGGACCATAGATATCTCTGGGATCTTGTTTTCATTTCCTTTGTGGATATATCCAGAAGTAGATTTCTGGATCATATAGTAGTTCTATTTTAAATTTTTGGAAACTTCCACTATGTTTTCTGTAGTGGCTTAACCAATTTATACCCCCACCAGTAGTGCACAGTCCTTCCCTTTTATCCACATCTTTGCCCGTGTTTGTTATCGCTTGCCTTCTTGATGATCAGTTCAGTTTAGTTGCTCAGTTGTGTCTAACTCTTTGTGACCCCATGGACTGCAGCACTCCAGGCTTCCCTGTCCATCACCAACTCCCAGAGCTTACTCAAGCTCATGTTCATTGAGTCAGTGATGCCATCCAGCCAGCTCATCCTCATCGTCCCTTTCTCTTCCCATCTTCAATCTTTCCAATTATCAGGGTCTTTTATAATGAGTCTGTTCTTTGCATCAAGTAGCCAAAATATTGGCACTTTAGCTTCAGCATCAGTCCTTCCAATGAATATTCAGGACTGATTTCCTTTAGGATTGACTAGTTTGATATCATCATTCTAGTTGATAGCTATTCTAATAGGCATGAGGTAATATCTTCTTGTGGTTTTGATTTGCATTTTCCTGATGATTAGTGATGTTGAGCATCTTTTCATGTACTAGGGAGCTATTTGTATATTTTCTTTGGAAAAATGTCATTTAGTTACTCTGCCCATTAAAATCAGAGTTTTATTATTAAATTATATGAGTTCTTTATGTATTCTGGAGATATGTACATACATATATTTACATGGAATTAGTTATTATTTCTTTGCAGTATCTGGATCTGCTTGATATTTTTCTGTGCCTTGTTGAACTGCCATCCTGGCATATATTATCACTTTTTTCCTCCTGTCATCCTTTACTGTCTATACAGGTGTCTGGCTAATGTTGCCTAAAGACTGCTTTTGTCATTTTTTCAATAACTTTACAATGGGTGTCTGTTGATTGTGCTGTAAACTGTGACTCCTATATTGGGCATTCAAATTTTTCTTGCAGTCTCATCCTTCTTATCTCCAATGATTATAATCATGAGAGCTATCACTTAATTAGCATTTATAATATCCTAGGTGCTGAGAGAATGGTGCATTATTTTCTATTTTGCATGCAGGTAAATTTCCTTCTCCTTTGCCATTAAAGAAACTTTATATTTTTTAACGGTGTCTGTTAATATCTTTTCATCAGGCAGTCATCATCCCATGGTGGCTCATATGCATTAGCACAAATAATTAAACCTCAATAAAAGAGATTTATTGTAAGGTTATTACAGGTACCCTGTTGCCAGGTCTTTTGAGAACCAGAGCTAGAAAATAAAGAATGTTTCTTGATATATTTTCTACCTCCCTGGGTCAGCATACCTTCATCTTCTTTTCCCTCATCCTGCTACCTCCTTCCTGGACCACCATGATGGTCAGTCTCAGCTACACACCAGATCTCTCACTGCTCATAACCAGCTGGCAATAATTTGTGTGTTAGTTGAAAATTTTCAGAGCTGCTCTGATTTTTATCAACCACAGATAGAGCAGAGTGGAGATATTCATGTGGTACCCAGAACTCTTGCAGGGACCATGGTTGGAGCAACTTTGAAAAGCTTATGAGGAAGGAAAGTGACCAAAAGTAGGTTGGATCCTATTTATCAACCTCCAAGATGATTTTATTTAAGGTGAAATAGAAAATCAAATATTTTTGTAACTTGAAAATTCTTCATGTTCTCATACTGTGGCTAATAAAAGAATTTAATAATAAAACTCTATTAGATTTGTTTGAATTTTTACCTATTAATGAAAAAAAGATGACCTATGATAGAGGATTTGATTTAGGTCATACCTGAATGGTCTAGTGGTTTTCCCTACTTTCTTCAATTTAAGTCTGAATTTGGCAATAAGGAGTTCATGATCTGAGCTATAGTCAGCTCTTGGTTTTGCCTTTGCTGACTGTATAGAGCTTCTCCACCTTTGGCTGCAAAGAATGTAATTAACCTGATTTCAGTGTTGACCATCTGGTGATGTCCATGTATAGAGTCTTCTCTTGTGTTGTTGGAAGAGGGTGTTTGCTATGACCAGTGCCTTCTCTTGGCAAAATTCTATTAGCCTTTGCCCTGCTTCATTCTGTACTCCAAGGCCAAATTTGCCTGTTACTCCGGGTGTTTCTTGACTTCCTACTTTTACATTCCAGTCCCCTATAATTAAAAGGACATCTTTTTGGGTGTTCATTCTAAAAGGTCTTGTAGGTCTTCATAGAACCGTTCAACTTCAGCTTCTTCAGCATTGCTGGTCAGGGCATAGACTTGGATTACTGTGATATTGAATGGTTTGCCTTGGAAACGAACAGAGATCATTCTGTCGTTTTTGAGACTGCATCCAAGTACTGCATTTTGGACTCTTTTGTTGACTATGATGGTTACTCTATTTCTTCTAAGGGATTCCTGCCCACAGTAGTAGATACAATGGTCATCTGAGTTAACTTCACCCATTCCAGTTCATTTTAGTTCGCTGATTCCTAAAATGTTGATGTTCACTCTTGCCATCTCCTGTTTGACCACTTCCAATTTGCTTTGATTCATAGACCTAACATTACAGGTTCCTATGCAATATTGTTCTTTACAGCATTGGACTCGCTTCCATCACCAGTCACATCCACAATTGGGTGTTGTTTTTCCTTTGGCTCTGTCTCTTCATTCTTTCTGGAGTTACTTCTCCACTGATCTCCAGTAGCATACTGGGCACCTACCAAACTGGGGAGTTCATCTTTCAGTGTCCTGTCTTTTTGCCTTTTCATACTGTTCACGGGGTTCTCAAGGCATGAATACTGAAGTGGTTTGCCATTCCCTTCTCTAGTGGGCCACATTTTGTCAGAACTCTCCACCATGACCCATCCGTCTTGGGTGGCCCTACACAGCATGTAAAGCATGAACTTCCAGATGTTCAAGCTGGTTTTAGAAAAGGCAGAGGAACCAGAGATCAAATTTCTAACATCCTCTGGATCATCGAAAAAGCAAGAGAGTTCCAGAAAAATATCTATTTTTGATTTATTGACTATGCCAAAGCCTTTGACTATGTGGATCACAACAAACTGAAAAATTCTGGAAGAGATGGGAATACCACACCACCTGACCTGCCTCTTGAGAAATCTGCATGCAGGTCAGGAAGCAACAGTTAGAACTGGACATGGAACAACAGACTGGTTCCAAATAGGAAAAGGAGTACTTCAAGGCTGTGTATTGTCACCCTGCTTATTTAACTTATATGCATCATGAGAAACGCTGGGCTGGAGGAAGTACAGGCTGGAATTAAGATTGCCAGGAGAAATATCAATAACCTCAGATATGCAGGTAACACTATGCTTATGGCAGAAAGTTGAAGAAGAACTAAAGAGCCTGCTGATGAAAGTGAAAGAGGAGAGTGAAAAAGTTGGCTTAAAACTCAACATTCAGAAAACTATGGCATCCGGCCCTATCACTTCATAGCAAATAGATGGGGAACAGTGGAAACAGTGGCAGACTTTATTTTTTGGGCTTCAAAATCACTCCAGATGGTGACTGCAGCTATGAAATTAAAAGACACTTACTCCCTGGCAGAAATGTTATGACCAATCTAGACAGAATATTAAAAAGTAGAGACACTACTTTGCCAGCAAAGGTCTGTCTAGTCAAAGCTATGGTTTTTCCAGGGGTCATGTATGGATGTGAGAGTTGGAGTATAAGGAAAGCTGAGTGCTGAAGAATTGATGCTTTTCAAATGTGGTGTTGGAGAAGACTCTTGAGAGTTCCTTGGACTCCAAGGAGATCCATCCAGTCCATCCTAAAGGAAATCAGTCCTGAATATTCATTGGAAGGACTGATGTTGAAGCTGGAACTCCAACACTTTGGCCACCTGATGCGAAGAGCTGACTTATTTGAAAAGACCCTGATGCTGGGAAAAATTGAAGGTGGGAGGAGAAGGGGACAACAGAGGACGAGGTGGTTGGATGGCATCATCAACTCAATGGACTTGAGTGAATAAACTCTGGGAGTTGGTGATGGACTGGAGTTGGTGATGGCGTGCTGCAGTCCATGGAGTTGATCAACCTAGATGCCCATCAACTGACGAATGGATAAGAAAGCTGTGGTACATATACACAATGGAATATTACTCAGCATTAAAAAAAAATTCATTTGAATCAGTTCTACTCAGATGGACGGAACTGGAGCCCATTATCCAGAGTGAAGTAAACCAGAAGCAAAAACAACAATACAGTATATTAACGCATATATATGGAATTTAGAAAGACGGTAACGAGAACCCAACATGTGAGACAGCAAAAGGAACGCAGATGTATAGAATAGACTCGTGGACTCTGTGGATGAGGGTAAGGGTGGGATGATATGGGAGAATGGCATTGAAACATGTTAATTATCATATGTCTAGTCAATCGCCAGCCCAGGATTGATGCTCGGGGCTGGTGCATCGAGATTTCCCGGGGGGAGGGAGGAGGGAGGAAGGAGGGAGGGGGGCTCTGGAGGAGGAGCATATGTAAACCCATGGTGATATCATGGCATTGTATGGCAAAAACAATAAAAAAAAAAAGAAAAAGAGTCTGACACGACTGAGCGACTGAACTGAACTGAACTGAATGATAGAGGAAGCAATAATTTTACAAATGGATAGTTACTCTTTAGTGTTTATAAAATATTTCCTTTCTTGAATGTAAACCTAATTGTAATAACAGTCTTCTTCTTCTCTTTCTTCTTCTTCCTCAGTTTTGCAGACTCCAACTGTGAGCAAAAATACATCTACCAAAGGTCCAGAGACACTTAAAAAAACTGCAAGCCCTGATTGTTTTACAGGTAATTAAAATTTGGATAAAATGCTTTTCCAGATTTCAAGATAACTTTTATGTTGCCCTTTTGGTAAAATAGTTGTCTGCTTTTACAGAATCAAGTGTAATGAATAAAATAAGGAAGAATAAGCTATCTAAAGCAATTTATTTGATGCAGAAAACTCTTCTAATGTTTGAGAAAGATGCAACCTGTTCTTCTCTACAGAGCTACTTGACGGTAACAGTGTACCATTCCTTACTTTAGTCTTGACTTGAAACCTCTGGTAAAAATGAAAGATTTATTGCTCTTTTCTAAAAATAATGTGTTGCCCTTAACATTAGGTTATGAACTTTCAGATTTGCCGTGTTTAGTTCTCTCTTTGTGAAGTGAAATAGTTTTTAGCCGGAAAACTAATGTGTATCTCCTGCCTTGAACTCTCTTGAAATGAGAGATTCTTCCTCTGCAGGAGAGGACCTTACATAGGAAACCAAATAAAATCATAAGGGTTCAAAATGAGGTAAACTGTAGAATGTAAGTGACACTGTGCATGCATAAATGCATTCCTTACTATAGAACTAAAATACTTAAAGTCCTTGGGCTAAGGCACCTTTCCTAAGATGGAGATTGCTGACTTATGGAACAATTGCCTTGCTGTTGTCTCTCTGTGACCTGGAAATTGTTCTGTCTTCTTACTAATTCATTTATGTTGATTTTAGAGTTTAAATTCCTGAGGGGAATTGCATTTCTGTTTTATTTTGCCCCTATGCATCACAAAACTTTGACTGTGTTGGCTGAATGAATGGCACATGATAAATTAGAGACTACCAGTAGCTTGACTGACACAGGATAGAAGAGTGTAGGTCAAAGCTAGGGGGAGGATACAGAGCTGAAGGAGACTTTGACATACAGTGGGCATCCTACAATAGAAGAGGGAAAGGAGATGAGACTGAAAGCACATACAAAGCAATTCCTCTCTAATGGAGGGTGGACTGCAGAGCAGACACCTCATCCCTCTGATGTAGAAGACAAGGAGCAACAGACAGATGTAGATTTCAATAAGTCTGTTGTGGAGGCAGAGAGTTGAGTGGATACTTTATCTTAGTTATCTGTTAACTTAAAGTAGGAGGCAAGGAAATCTGCCAACCATGGAGTGTGGGGCTGGGTAGATGGACTGAGGAGAGAGAAGGTGATGGGAAAGTGGAGAGGAATGGATGAAGGAGCTAACTCTAAGATAAAGGACTGGCCAGCATCGTGAAGTTCTAGCTGAAGTTGAAGACCATGGATTTCCAGAAGGCCCCATCTGCATGCTGGTATGATATTATCCTGGTGTGGTATCCTTAGCAGCTGTGACAGTAGAATACTTGTGACAGTAGAGATCTGTACCAGATTGGATTTTTTTAAAAGTATGGAAGTATAAGTTAAAAGTTCACAGTGAGAAATGGATGCAGATTGAGTAGGGAAGACAGTAACACCCACCAAAGCTTTTAAAGACTTGGTAGACTATGGAGATATCAAGAGATTGGGCCTCTCTATGAGGTTGGGGCCATAAAATCAGAATTTGAGAGAGCTAGGATAGGTGTTTGAAGTTAGAGAGTAGAATATTGGAATTTCAGATTTCTGGCATGTAGGGATTCCTGATCATGAGTCCGTCACTTCATTTATCCAACAAACGGTTTTGAGGGCCTGTGATCCATTCAGCAAATGTTTCAAAGCAGGTTGACTATGTGCCTGGTATTATGCTGAGTACAGGGGATAAAAACAAAGATCCCTTCTTTATTCAACTGATATTGATGGATTGCCTACTCTTTGTGGTTTCTGCCTTCAAGATAAATCCAGTCGATGGGAAAATAGACATGTAAGTAAGTGATTATGAGTCATTGTCATAAGCGCTTTAATTGCAAGAGTGCCAGGGAAATTCAGGAAGAGAATACCTAACCCAACAGTGGAGAATGTTAGAGGAAATATTCAGAAAAGATGACATGAAGTTGAATACTGAAAAACAGTCAGGAGTTGCTAGAGACAGAGAAAGACAAAGGTGGAAAGGACATGCAAGGCAGAGAAAACAACTTATGCAAAGGTCCTGAGGCTGGAAGGGTCATAGAATGCGTGTAGTCCTCTAGGTCATTCAGTGTGACAGAAGCTAAGATGCAATGGCAAAGGGGAGGGGAGTGTTTGGAAAGGATGGTAAAAGGTGAGGCCAGAGAGAAAGTGGAATGTAGTTCAAAAGAAATCTAAGGATTCTGAATGGATGCTGCCAGTATTCAAGGGGAGAAAGTCTGTCCTGGCTGTATTCAGAGAGAGCCTTGATGCATTTAGAATCTCCAGCATTTGAAGGAAGGAATTTAATGATGATGTTGGATAGTCTCAGCTGACCAGGCCAAACAGTATCTGATCTCTGTCAGAAGACTCCTGGGGTGTGTTCAGGATCTCATTTCTTAGCAGATGCTTCTACAACCAATCTTTATTACCCAGTATTTGGAGGACATTGGTGCTGCAGTCCTATTTCAATGGCAAGTGAAGCTTATCTTTTAGAACTATTTCTCTCAGGACTCATCTCATGGCCTCTTAGAGTTCAGAGAGAGTAAATCCTCCAGGATTTTCCCTTTTGTTTTATTATGTCACAATTTTATCTTTAATATGCCCATTCCCCTGTTATGTCTCTATCTTCCCACTATTATGACTGGGAACACACTGGAGATGTGGGAAAGCTGAAGTGTTCATTTTCTTCTCCTCGTGTATCTTTTCTTTCTATTTCTTAAGTGAAACTATTTTAACTTAAGAAAAATTATAATATCCTCTTAAACTCATGAGAAACATTTAGAGGCTCCACTTTTTTTTATGAGGTGCCCTCCATAGGGATTGTCACCAGCTGGGAAATGTTGAATATATTTTTAGAAGTCCTGAAATCATCCACGGCCAGCTCTGCTCCTCCATGGCAATTTTTTATCCTAGTGTTAAAAAGCTTAATGATTAGTCCTCAGGGTACTCTCATAAACGACGAGTTATGAATCAAATAATTGCCAAAATTTCTTTCCTTAAAGAAGACAAATAAATTTTTTTCCCTTGGCAATCATTTTTTTGAAGGCTATATTACAGTATGCTTTACATTATCATCATCTGGTAATAGAATTATCCCCAAATCAGTATCTGATATGTCACCTGATACCATAAAAAAGATTTGGAAAGCCTGTGTCTTTGCAGAACTCTTCAATAATTCATACTGTGTTTCAGTCTGTCAGAAGTTTCCTGACCTCATAGAGATGAACGCTCTCACTCCGGTGTCTGTTTTATTCCAAGTCCATTAAAGGTGGACCAGCTGTTGCCACGGATAAGGGACCAACTTTTGATAAGAACCTGTTAGCCTTCCAGATGAGATGGTTGGCTTTTTTTTTTTTTGTGTGGGGATTTATTTTTCTCATTTTCATCTCTTGGTTATTTGACTTCTGGAAGTCCTCGTAGGCATTTTACACACTATACCTCCGATTTATTTTAATGGCTTGCACCTAGAACCAGCCCAAGATGTCCCTGATCATCTACTTCTGATCAAATAGAGGAATCAGCATATGGCTTATGATCTTCACTCCAGCAGCCAAACATTGAGCATCTTTAAAGTGCAATTTTTCACTGGGCAGAGGCAGGAATACTCTTCAATACAAGTGCTAAGGGTACCAGGGCAGGTTATATACTGCTGTTTTCTGTCCAGCATCCACTTTCCTTTCCAAATGTCATCTTTGGAAGAATTTCTTCTTCCCCGCTATATGTAATCAGGTGGGACTTTTTCAGGGCCACTCTTCTCAGCCAGCCAAGAGGGTGACTGGTGAGGCAAGCTAGGCCAATAGGTTTTTCCCTCCTTGGAATCTGAATCTTGAGCAGAGGAATAAAAAGACAAAAACTAGTTGGTATTCAGGACTTCCCAGGTGTTTCAGTGATAAAGATTCCTCCTGCCAATGCAGGAGCCTCAGGAGACAGGGGTTCAATTTGTGGGCTGGAAAGATTGCCTGGAGAAGGAAATGGCAACCCACACCAGCATTTTTGTCTAGGAGATTCCATGGACAGAGAAGCCTAGTCCATGAGGTTGCAAGGAGTCAGACATGACTGAGCATACACACACACACACACACACACACACACACACACACACACACACACACACACACACACACACACAGAGAGAGAGTTGGCATTCATTCATTCTGATGCCCGTGTCCTGATCAGATTCTTTTAGTTGTATTCTGAGGACCCTCTTGCTTCTGGTCCTTCTATGGTCAAAGTCTCATTTTCCTGTTGCTTCTGTTACCAAAGAACCCTGACTGATACATCTAGTGGTCTCCTTGTACTGTTTGTTGAAACTTAGATCAGTAACTGACTGTTCCAAAATTCAGTGATAGTGCTTCAACTCAAAGCAAAGAGAGCATTATGGATTAGCATATTATTTTTTATAAGCAACACAAAATCTAATTTTATGGCCCTAATTTTGAACCATAACTAATGAAGAAGCCCAGCCACTAGAAGTTCTTTTTTTTTTATTTTTTAATTGTTTTTGCCATACATTGTCATGATATCACCATGGGTTTACATATGCTTCCCCTCCGGAACCCCCCTCCCTTTTCCCTCCCCCCCCGGGAAATCTCGCTGCACCAGCCCCGAGCATCAATCCTGGGCTGGCCATTGATTAGACATATGAAAATTAACATGCTTCAATGCCCTTCTCCCATATCATCCCACCCTTACCCTCATCCACAAAGTCCATGAGTCTATTCTATACATCTGCGTTCCTTTTGCTGTCTCACATGTTGGGTTCTCGTTACCGTCTTTCTAAATTCCATATATATGCGTTAATATACTGTATTGTTGTTTTTGCTTCTGGCTTACTTCACTCTGGATAATGGGCTCCAGTTTCGTCCATCTGAGTAGAATTGCTTCAAATGAATTTTTTTTCAATGCTGAGTAATATTCCATTGTGTATATGTACCACAGCTTTCTTATCCATTCGTCAGTTGATGGGCATCTAGGTTGCTTCCATGTCCTGGCTATTGTAAACAATGCAGCGATGAACATTGGGGTACACGTGGCTCTTTCAATTCTGGTTTCCTCGGTGTATATGCCCAGCAGTGGGATTGCTGGGTCATATGGCAGGTCTATTTGCAGCTTTTTAAGGAACTTCCACACTGTTTTCCATAGTGGCTGTACTAGTTTGCATTCCCTCCAACAGTGTAATAGGGTTCCCTTTTCTCCACATCCTCTCCAGCATTTATTGCTTGTAGACTTTTGGATTGCAGCCATTCTGACTGGTGTAAAGTGGTACCTCATTGTGGTTTTGATTTGCATTTCTCTGATAATGAGTGATGTTGAGCATCTTTTCATGTGTTTGTTAGCCATTTTTATATCTTCTTTGGAGAAATGTCTGTTAAGTTCTTTGGCCCACTTTTTAATTGGGTTGTTTATTTTTCTAGAATGGAGCTGCAGGAGTTGTTTGTATATTTTTGAGATTAATTGTTTGTCTGTTGTTTCATTGGCTGTTATTTTCTCCCATTCTGAAGGCTGTCTTTTCACCTTGCTTATAGTTTCCTTTGTTGTGCAAAAGCTTTTAATTTTAATTAGGTCCCATTTGTTTATTCTTGTTTTTATTTCCAATATTCTGGGAGGTGGGTCATGGAGTATCCCGCTTTGGGTTATGGCAGAGAGTGTTTTGCCTATGTTATCCTCTAGGAGTTTTATAGTTTCTGGTCTTATGCTTAGATCTTTGATCCATTTTGAGTTTATCTTTGTGTATGGTGTTAGAAAGTGATCTAGTTTCATTCTTTTACAAGTGGCTGTCCAGTTTTCCCAGCACCACTTGTTAAAGAGGTTGTCTTTTCTCCATTGTATATTCTTGCCTCCTTTGTCAAAGATAAGGTGTGCATAGATGCGTGGATTTATCTCTGGGCTTTCTATTCTGTTCCATTGATCTATGTTTCTGTCTTTGTGCCAGTACCATACTGTCTTAATGACTGTGGATTTGTAGTATAGCCTAAAGTCCGGTAAGTTGATTCCGCCCATTCCATTCTTCTTTCTCAAGATTGCTTTGGCTATACGAGGTTTTTTGTATTTCCATACAAATTGAGAAATTATTTGTTCTAATTCTTTGAAAAAGACCTCTGGTAGCTTGATAGGAATTGCATTGAATCTATAGATTGCTTTGGGTAGTATACTCATTTTCACTATATTGATTCTTCCAATCCACGAACACGGCACATTTCTCCATCTGTTTGTGTCCTCCTTGATTTCTTTCATCAGTGTTTTATAGTTTTCTATATACAAGTCTTTTGATTCTTTAGGTAGAAATACTCCTAAGTATTTTATTCTTTTTGTTTCGATGGTGAATGGAATTGTTTCCTTAATTTCTCTTTCTGATTTCTCACTGTTAGTGTATAGGAATGCCAGGGATTTCTGTGTGTTGATTTTGTATCCTGAAACTTTGCTATATTCACTGATTAGCTCTAGTAATTTTCTAGTAGAGTCTTTAGGGTTTTCAATATAGAGGATCATGTCATCTCAAACAGAGAGAGTTTTACTTCTTCTTTTCCAATCTGTATTCCTTTGATTTCTTTATCTGCTCTGATTGCTGTGGCCAAAACTTCCAAAACTATGTTGAATAGTAGTGGTGAGAGTGGGCACCCTTGTCTTGTCCCTGATTTCAGGGGGAATGCTTCCAGTTTTTCACCATTGAGGATAATGTTTGCTGTGGGTTTGTCATATATAGCTTTTATTATGTTGAGGTATGTTCCTTCTATTCCTACTTTTTGGAGGGTTTTTATCATAAATGGATGTTGAATTTTGTCAAAGGCTTTCTCTGCATCTATTGAGATAATCATGTGATTTTTATTTTT